>NW_010729133.1:1860368-1871142 GCF_000365185.1 Nelumbo nucifera | reverse complement strand
AAGATGATCCATCATATGAAAAGTGGATGCAAGAAAATTATATTGTTATTGGATGGCTTGTGAACTCAATGCAACCACAGATTAGTCAGCACTATTTGTGGATGAATTCAGCAAAGGAAATTTGGGATAGTGTTGCTGAAACCTATTCCTAAAAATTAAATGTGGCTAGGGTTTACAAGTTGAGAAGTGATGTGAAGAATTTGAGACAAGGGGATAAACCATTAGCTGTATACTTCTCAACACTAAAGTCTTTATGGAAAGAAATAGATTTGATAGAAGTCGTAGCCTAGGACACCACTAATGATGCTGACAGGAAACTGGTTGAGAGAAACAGGGTGTTTGAGTTCTTAACAGGGCTCAATCCAGAGTATGACATCACAAAGCAAAATATTTTATCCAAGGATAGTGTTTCACTGTCTCAAGCATATGCCTTGGTAAGTAGTGAAGAAAGCAGAAGACTTGTCCAGGTCCAAGGGGCTAGTCTAAATGATCACTTTGCTAATATGGGAGTGAAACCCAAGGGAGTTGCAGGAACTCCAAGTAGCTCAGGGAAGAAAGAGATTATCTGTGAGTACTGTAAAAAGCCAAAACACACTAAAGACAAGTGTTGGAAATTGCATCCTAAGCTTCTTCCTCTTCGGTTTCAAAAGAAGTCTAATAATATAAAGGCAGGGAGTGCCAATGTAGTTGGTGGTCCAGATAGTGACAAATACCAAACTGAAGAGATGATGGCTAGTGAGCAGTTAGCAGCTATGAAGGCAGAATATGAGAAGTTTGGGAGGATGATCATCCACCTAGAGGGTGTGACCTCTTCTTCCAACCCTCTAGGAAATTCAACCTCTTCTGCATTTGCTCACTCAGGTATACGGGCTTCTGCCAATCATGCAACCATTTCAGGTAATCGTAGGATCCCTTGGATTATTGATTCTGGTGCTTCTGATCATATGACCAGCCTTTCCACTTTGTTTGTTTCATATGATTTACTTCCTGGACATGACAAAATCACCCTAACCAATGGCTCTCTTGCCCCTATCTCTGACAAGGGAACCATCAAGGCTACAGATTCCTTGATTCTTCCTTCTGCTCTTCATGTACCCAGGCTAAATGCAAACTTCTTATCTGTAAGTAGCCTAACTAAGTCCTTAAACTGTTGTGTAACCTTCTTTCCTTCCTATTGTGTTTTTCAGGATCTAGAGTCTCAGAAGGTGATTGGGAGTGGCCGTGAGGCAAATGGAATATATCTGTTGGATACTCCTAGACAGTGCCATGAACAACCTGGAAAAACTGCTTTTGGGTCTACATCTACAGAGTCCATCAGTCGAGTCATGTTATGTCATTTTCGTTTGGGTCATCTTTCTTTTTCTGCATTAAGTCATTTATTCCCAAAACTGTTTAA
This sequence comes from Nelumbo nucifera, assembly GCF_000365185.1. The sequence goes on along the minus strand of NW_010729133.1, from coordinate 1,869,746 downwards.
GGGAATTAGTTTGTCCAGTCTTCATTGTGAGTCGTGTGAACTGTCAAAACATTGTAGAAACAGTTATCCACTAAGTAATAAAAGATCTTCTTCTCCTTTTCATATTGTGCACTCTGATGTGTGGGGGCCTTACCACTTACCTTCTATGGGTGGATACAAATATTTTATCTTGTTCATTGATGACTTATCTCGGTTCACTTGGATATTTTTTATGAAGTCCCGTGATGAAGTTCCCAGACTTGTGAGGCAAATCCATGAATTTGTCCTAACCCAGTTTGATACCAGAATTAAAATTTTCAGATCCGACAATGCAAAAGAATATTTTGAGAAAAACCTGACTTGCTATCTCACTAATTTGGGGGTTATTCACCAAACCTCCTGTGTTAGGACCCTAGAACAGAATGGAGTTGTTGAAAGGAAAAATAGACATATTGTTGAAGTTGCAAGAAGTATTCTATTTGCCTCACATGTCCCTACAAAATTTTGGGGTGATGCTGTTCTCACTGCTACCTACCTTATAAATTGTATGCCATCCAGGGTTTTGGGGTTTAAGTCTCCCTTCAGTCTTCTTCATTTGGACAAGGATCCTTTTCCTATTCCTCTTCGTGTCTTTGGCTGCAATTGTTATGTACATATCCCAAGTGTCCAGAGACATAAATTTGAACCAAAAGCCCACAAGTGTATCTTCCTTGGTTATTCCCTTACACAGAAGGGTTACTGTTGTTTTGATCCGAAGACTGGCACTCGATATGTCTCAATGGATGTCACCTTTGATGAGCTCTCTTCCTTTTATGGTTCTTCTCAGGAAAGACATTGTCCAAAGGGGGAGAATTTGTCACAATTGTTTGCTCTTCCCCTTCCAGTCCCAGTTGAGTCTTTTTCTGAGACTCTTCCTCCTTCAAATGAGTCAAGGGAGGATCAGTCATTTCACTCTCATTCCAGTGTTCCTATCCCTCCTCCTTTACATTCTCACCCTCTTTTTAATCCCAGGTTGTACCAACGATAGAGAACCAGAAATGAGCAGATTGTTTCCCCTACAACACATGAGCCTCATGCACTTCCAGTTACAAAAGAGACAACAGGTACTATTATAGCCCCTTTGAAGCCATCCTTCCCAGACCTTGATATCCCCATTGCTATTAGGAAAGGAAAAAGGAAGTGTATTGCACATTGCATTTCCAAACATCTTTCCTACAGTTTGCTCTCTCCTTCATATTTTGCCTACCTTTCTTTTGTTGCTTCCAATCCAATTCCCATGTTTGTGTCAGAATCTCTTACTATTCCAGAATGGAGGGATGCTATGAGAAGATAAATTGATGCCCTGCACAAGAATGACACTTAGGAAGTGGTTGATTTGCTTGAAGGAAAGGATCCAGTAGGCTGTAAGTGGGTTTTTACTATCAAATATTATGTTGATGGCACCATTAAAAGGTACAAGGCTAGGCTGGTTGCCAAGATGACTTTTGTGAGAGTTCTGCTATCTCTGGTTGTACACTCAGACTGGCCACTTTATCAATTGGATGTAAATAATGCATTTCTGAATGGAGAGTTACATGAGGAGGTCTATATGTCTCTTCCTCCAGGGATGTATGAAACAAATATAAAAGGAAAGGTCTACAAGCTGAAGAAATCTCTTTATGGACTTAAATAGTCCCCTAGAGCATGGTTTGAAAGGTTTAGGGCAGCCCTTGTTAGCTTTGGCTATGTACAGACACAGTCTGATCATACCCTCTTTGTGAAGAGGAGAGGATCCTTGGCCGTTTACCTGATTGTGTATGTTGATGATATTGTTGTGACTATAATGATGTATCAAGGATTAATGATCTCAAATCTTTCCTTCATACCAAGTTTGAGATCAAAGATCTAGAGGAATTGAGATACTTTCTTGGCATAGAAGTTGCTAGATCCAAGGATGGGATCCTTATCTCTCAGAGAAAGTATGTTCTTGATTTTCTCTCTAAAACAGGGTAGATGGGTGCTAGACCAGTTGCTACTCCTATTGATATGAGCCATAAACTCTCTGCTTCAAATGGAATATTATTAAAAGATAAGGGAGTCTTCCAGAGACTACTTGGAAAACTTCTCTATCTATGCATGACTCAGCCAGACATTGCATATGCTGTCAGTTGCATCAGTCAGTTCATGCATGCTCCCAGGGATACTCACATGGCAGCAGCAGAACGGATTCTGTGTTATTTGAAGGGCTCCCCTGGAAAGGGAATTCTATTTGCTAAGCATGGCCATATGAAATTTGAAGCCTACACAGATGTTGATTGGGCCAGAAACATTGATGACAAAAGATCTACCTCTGGGTACTGTAGCTTGGTGGCAGGTAATATTGTCTCTTGGAGAAGTAAGAAACAATTAGTTATTACTCGATCTTCAGCCGAAGCAGAATATAGAGCCATGGCTCATGGAGTTTCTGAACTACTGTGGCTTAGATCCTTGATGGAGGAACTRGGTATTGAGCATGATAAGCCAATGATGTTATATTGTGATAATCAGGCCGCCATCAACATTGCTCACAACCCAGTGCAACATGACAGAACTAAGCATATTGAAGTTGACAAACACTTCATTCGAGAAAGGGTGGCTTCTAGAGAAGCGTGTCTACTTTTCATCACCTCTGAAGGACAGTTAGCTTATTTCCTTACCAAGGGCATTCCCAAGGCTAAACTTCAGCATGATACTGGCAAGCTTGGCATGATTGACATCTATGATCAGCTTGAGGGGGAGTGTAGAGAAGATGGGCCGAATGGCCCATAGGCTGTTTATCTTTTTTATCTTTTATGTTCTTTGTTGTAATGGGCCTTAATCTGGGCTTTATTCTTTCTTATGTTATGTTTTTTAATTTCCTGTCCAACTAGGGGCCTCTCTGTAAATTACTAAAGTTTAACTTAATGAAATAGAATTAAGGGAGTAAGAGAGGAGATTATGTTCGAAAATCTCTCTCTCTGAACCCTAGTTACCACCACCTTCTTCTTCTTCTTCTCACCTCTTGAAATCTGATTTCTGCTACTTTCTTTTGAATTTTTGCAACTTTCTAAACAGTCATTTCTTCTCAAAAGGCTGTTTTTCTTCTATCCCATTTTAATGAAACAATCTTTGTAGGCTACTGACTAAAATAGCTATATTTCAGTTTGCCTTTATTGTGTTTAGTCTCTTTCAGCTAGATAATTGAACATCCGATGCTTTTACCTTCTTTTGGTATGCACATATACAGTGGAAAATAATGGGGGTATGCAGTTTTAATATTTTTTGTAATGAAAGTTTGGATGGTTAGAATAATTTTCATTATCCCAACCTTGCTTCTTAAAAGTTTCATGGATCAAAAGTCTTGGGGAGATGGCAGAATCTGACCACTGTCATCAAGGAGAGGTGTTGCACCTTTGTAAATACAAGAGATTTCTAGAAACATAGATGTCAAAATATTATGACTTTATGAAACAATTTTTTATTTGAATCTTATGCTTAAATCCTTTTCTACATGTAAATCTTGAAATTTGATTCATGAATCTCACAGTTCATGCAATTCAAATAAATTTAATTAGAATTAGTTCTCTACTTTGTCATTTCTTTGTTCCTTTGAACTTTAGTCAAGGGACGGAAGAATTGTTTTAACTTCACTACTAGAAAATGATTTATTTATGTTATTTTAAGACCTTTTAGAAACCATATTGAGTTTTTTTCCATCATATGTAGGTTAAAGAGCCATTGTACGTGGATTATTTGGCCTTCAAGTTGAGCTTGATTATATCATCTTAGGCTTTTCTATGTCAATGGGACGGATCTACCCAACCAAACCTAACCGATTATATCGGTTCTGGTTCTGTGATTTTGTCCCGATTAATAATTGGGTCAGGACCGGCTCTTGCTGTTTCAAACTGATTAAAACCTGAACTGAGTAAATAGCTAATAATATATAAAGGTTTCCTCGTTTTCTTGTAACTTTTATTATATTTTACATCTAAAAGGGTAAATATGATATACAAAATATAAGATGATTTTGGTTAAAAATACTTGATTTATCAACATATAAACAGCTTACTATTTTACCTTCATTTTTATTAAGGTTATATTACAAAAAATGAAGTTTTCATTTGTTACTCACGTAGTTAATTTATAGATGTTAGTATAATTGGGCCTAATTGGCTCAGACCCAATTATCCCAATTAATAATCAACAACCATTCTGGGTCTATTGTATAGAACCAATTAATAATCAGTTTGGGACTGGTATTAACCTATCCCAAACCACTACCTGTTGACAGTCCAAGGCTTCTCATGTACAAGTGGTAAACTCTATTGTTTTAGGTAATGTATGGAAGATATGTATTAAAAATAGGGTAAAATCTTTTGTCTATGTACAGTTAGATTTTAAGTATATCTATTTCTTATTTTTTTGACAAGTTAGTAAAAAAAGAAATGATTTTGCAATTTCAGATATGATTCACTATTAGATTTGATTTAGTTTTTTATATGATTTACAATACAATTAAATGATTAAAACATCGGCTAGAAACCTTAAATTTTCAATTCATTATTAGAAGGGCCATAACAATACAATTACAATTCTATCATGTCTAAGAGAAGTTTGATCATTATTGACAACATTTTGTACTTGCCAAAACAAAACCAGAGACATGAATATAATAGCAATGACATATTAACTCTCGAACAGCTTACTGAATTTGAAAGTCGATCACTTCTCTTAATAATACTTCTTATTCATTTTCAGATGGAAGTGAATTATGCCTTAAATGTAGTTTTTCTATTGCAAGACAGGTACAATTCAGGGGAACGAAATTCTAGGTCAATGGGTGAATCACATGCATCCACCTCATACAAAAGCTGCAAGAGGTATTCCAGGCCTACAATTGCAAGCTGGCAGGATAGTGTTCCCACTACATGATGGTAGACTTGCAGAACTGCATTTACCTGGAATTGGTGGTGAAAGTGCAGGCCCAAATCATCATAGTAACATACGAAAAAAGGCATCATTCAATTATGAATGGTCAGTTTTAGAAGCCCCAGAAACTGAAGGTTGGAATGCAGAGTATTGCACAGAAGAACGGGGGCCCTCAAATTGCATCACAGGCATAAAAGATGAGCCAAATGACTCTGGCATTACAAGGCCAACAGCAAGGAGGAGGAAGGGGATCCAAGCACAAGAAAGTTACCTATCTCCAAGTACATCAGAAAGCAACCTCACCAAGTCTTCAGACCAAAATAATTTCCTAATAAACAGAACCAATGCAAATTTCCACATGCGAGTAATGCAGGCTGGCAGATCATTTTTCCTCATTACAGATAGTGGTTCAACTTATGAATATCTATACACTGAGAGTGTATGGTTGTGGCTGAAACATGAGCACTCAACAATTATGAAAGGTGCAGTAGGAAACTACAATGGAAGCTTGTTTCTTATAGACATGCATGGGAACTTACTTATGAGAGAAAGAAGCAGCAATGAGCTAGCATGGATTAATTGCACTGCCATGAGAAAGGGAAAACAAGTGATTGCAGGCCCTCCATGGGACAAAATTCCTGGAAGAAATTTTAAAGTTACAGAAGAAGATGCACTCTTCTTTGTGAGCAAAAGTGGAAGATTAATTCAATTTATAGTAAGTTGTCAGAAATGAATATAAAGAGTAGATCAACTGGACCATTTACGTTTAAGGAAACATACTATATACTTTTTGTGAGACATAAGAATATATTTTTAAAATGCACTCAACAATACTAACCTAAGATCCATTTATCATACACTTTTTTGCTAACAAACTGACTTATTTTATAGGTTGCCTTGCGAAAGTTCAAGTGGAAAGACTGCCAAAATCCTCCAAATACTAGAATTGCATGTATAGTAGATCAAGAAGGGTTCCGTGAAAATATAGTGTTTGTTGTTGGGAAGAATGGTCGGCTATACCAGTACAATAAAGTAACAGAGTTATGGCATGAACACTATCAGTCCCCACATTTAGTTCTATCAGGGCTGCCTGGAACTGCTATGAGGTCATCATCTCTATCTCTAATGGGCTCTCTATTCATGATTTCAGAAGATGGAGGACTTATTGAATATCACTGGAATGCATTGGATCGATGGAACTGGGTGGAACATGGAACACCACACAAAAGTGTAACTCTAGTTGGTGCACCAGGACCCTGCTTTGAAGGTAATCAATTGTTTTTGATTGGCTCTGATGGTGAAGTTTATCTAAGATACCTGGACCATAATACATGGAAATGGAAGAACTATGGTTTCCCCTCTATGGAAAATATGTCTGTCAAAGATCAAATATCAATGGGAGCAAAATATATAAATGATGAAATATGCATCAATGAAGAAATTATGTCTAGCATTGAGGAGAACACCCAAAGCCTAAATGATAACATAAAGTGTGATGCAAAGGTCAGTAGCAACCTGTTTTGTTTAATTTCAGTAGAATCTTTTGAAACTATTATTGAAGGGATATCTTGATCTTAACAGGTGACATCAATACGACCGGTTCCATTTTCTGAAGATTCAGTGATCTTTGAATTAAAAGATGGAAGAGTAAGTGATATAAATCTTATTCATAAATAAGTATGACTTTCCCATAACATCTCAAAAAATGAGAAGCCATATTTCCTTTTCTATCAAACACCAACATAAGAAATGTTAGATGCCTGCAACTACTCTTACAGGAAACAGAATGGAAGTTCAACCGGACTTGAGATTAAATCAATGCATAATGAAATATCTGATTTTCATACTTACTTCATGTTTCTGTTAAATCAGCAAAACCTTCTCAAAATTTTGAATGATTTCTACAATTTTTTTTGTCTGAAATATTTTTCTCACTGCTAACACATAAGAAAGATGCGGACAAGTTCAGCATTGTCATGGATGCATTTTCTATATTCCACAGTTTCCACTGCTATTACTTGGGACCATTTACTCTATAATTTTTTAAAGTGACATAATTCTATCTTAATGGTTTGACAAAGTGGAGATTTTGGAATCACTTCCATAGAAATTTTTAAGATAATATATTTTAAATTCCTGTAAAACAAGGATAAAGGAAAGCAAGCAACATCTAATAATGCTATTTCATGGCAGTTGGCAGAGCTGAAACAAATAGAAGAGACAAAATGGGAATGGTCACGTATCATCAGTACTCCAATGAGCTTATGTATGACAAGTTATTGGGTTTCTTTGGAATCATGATGCTTCCTACAACCCTCTCAAACTTAGAATTTCAAGCCAGAAACAAACTTCATACTGATATATGGTAACATTGTACAGTTGACTCAGAAGTTCCAGACTACGCAATAGCCTTTCTTCCTCTTGTTTTTCTTCTTTTGTGGGAGGAAGCGTTCTATCATGTATGTATTATAAATCATCAAGCAACAGCTATACAGTGTATCCACAGGTATAATGTAACAGTTACAATAAATTGAACAGAATAGAATTTCCATTATCTTAAGAAATTTATTTTGGGGATTTTTTTCTATTTGGATTAGGAAATATTACTTTCTTAACTCTTACTATGGTTAATAAATGTGTCATAAAGTAATGGTGCAGATGCAAATAAATGTACTGAGATTCCCTTGGAGGTATCCGGTAGAGACTTTGCCAAATTGTTTGCCTGGTACAAAGCAACTATTCTTTTATGAGTCTGGCATGATGCAACTGTATTTGAGTTCATAGTTTTTTTGAGAGATCAGTATTTGAAGTTTACACAAAAGCACATTTTTCTGGAGTAGATCAACAGAAATCATTGACTTTGAACCAAGTAGGTTTTTCATGTATTGGTAGGAGAACCACTTGGAATATTTTCAATAGATCCTTTAGCTATTAGAGGTATTAGAAGTAAATATTTGTCATAGTGGTCATCCTATCCACTTGTAGCAATCTTATATATGTACTCAGTTTTGATTTCCTTAAACATAATGGTCAACATCATAGAAAAAATATTTAAAGAACATTTGGCACCTAAAGGTCCAAAACCATATTGTGCTTGCCTCTATCAGTATGTCTTCAGAAAAGCAAACTTGAACTTGTGGAGAAAACCATGATGGCCTTTAAATAAAAGAGACAACGACAGAGAAGGAATTCTGGTGGCACCTCCTTGGTGACTTTTTCATGAAAATCCACTAGTTCTAAATGGGGGATTATGTAGTTTCATTCATTCATAGAAAATCTCATAAGACTAGTCAGACTGTATAAGATCTCAAGTTATAGAGAAATTTCAAGCGTTATTCTCTGTGATTGCAAATCAGAGGAGTTTATTTAAAGGAGATAAGAAAGGGCCTCTACCTTGCATTTCATCAACCAACCACACTGAATCAGTAAATCCTTCTATGGTCATGGATTATAATTTCCAAAATAATTACATCCTTTCTTTTGGTTGGATATTGAATTGAATATGGTGCAACGTGCAAATGTGGAAAATAGCAGTATCGAGAAAGAAAATATACAAATTATTTCATATTCGGAATTCAAATTTGGGAGGGTATGTCTATTGAACATGTTTGAAAACATAAGCTTTGAGATTTGGTTTCTATAACAAACAGATAGCTAGCTAAAATGCTTAAAGAATTTACATCATATTGATATAACTGAGCAACTAGATAGATAAATGAATTTTTCCTGTGAATTATGCAAAATGCACATATGTGTGATTTGTAATTCTTCTTGAACCAGTATTTATCAGGAATTCAGCCAAATCCCATGTCTTATCTACCAAAATGTTTAACTTAGCAAGGATCAGGAAAATGAGTTGGTAACCTCCAGTTATGAAATAAATGTAAGTGGCCAAATACTTCACTAATCCGACAATACAAGCCCAGATCTGCTGAAAGAAAAAAGCATGTGAGCATGTTGAGATCATGGCATCCAGCCACACATCAGGAACATCTCCCATACATGTATGTTAATTTCATGGGGAGATGTTCCTGATGTTTTGCTGGATGCCATGCTCTCAGTGTGGTTGCACTTTCAGCTCCATCTTACAACACAAGACTCCTGCATCAGCTGATTAACAATAACAACAACAAAAAATGTGACAGCATATGAAAATAGCAAACTATAACTATAATGGAAACTGTTGAGCAGAAGAAGAAGAAGAAGAAGAAGAAGAAGAAGAAGAAAGGAAGGAAGGAAGAAGAAGAAGAAGGAGAAGAGAAGAGGCTGGACTTAAGGCCTCAAAAGAACTGCTTCATGCGAGTGAAGCATTTGTATTTATACTATACTGGTCGTACAACACAAGAGGTCTACAAAATTACAAAAATACCCCTGCGGGCACTAAACCTGTGTACAGTACATACAATACATCTGTCAACACTCCCCCTCAAGTTGGGGCATAGATATCAATCATGCCCAACTTGTCACAGA
>NW_010729133.1:1762174-1843412 GCF_000365185.1 Nelumbo nucifera | reverse complement strand
AGTAGTAGTAGTAGTAGAAGAAGAAGAAGAAGAAGAAGAAGAATATATGGAAGAGGAAAATGTGCTGATTAGATAAAATTTTTAGTTCTTCCTTACTTATTGRTKCWKGTTTTTAAGTCTWTRAGGDTTCAATAMAGCATTTAGCAATGTTTGTGTTGATTAAACCCTAATAGATAAGAAAATAATAAAAAGAAATTAGTATATAAACACACAAAATGATTATTTAGTTTAATAATGTCCATTTTATAATTATAATCTCAAAAAAGAATGAATAAAAAAGTTTTTTATAGTAGGAAGCAGAAAACTGTTACACGATTAGGCGAGGCAAGCCTCAAAGGGCACCTTGTCGCCTAGGTGTCCGCCTAGGCATCGCCTTGACAACTATGTTCATAATTGAACATGATGTAGGAGATTAAATCCCACTGATTCACATTATGGAGTCATATCTCATAACTTTTCCAGTGCTCACAAAATCACAGGTTCTTCTTTGGTGATCTATTAATAACAAGAAACAACTGTATTAAAATTTAAAAGAAATTATAATGTGTCTGCATGCTCCAATAATGAAATGACATTGTGATAAAAGCTTGATTATTACTCTTCTTGCACTGTCAAAGGAAAGGCACTATATATAATTCATGATCCACCATATTGAAACTTTCTCCTTTTATGGGCTTAATCATGTTGCATAATCAGCCATAAAAATTATGTTGCATGTCTGCTTGTGAGATAACAAAGAGTAATGCATAACCATCTTTAAATCCTGAACACCTTTTCTCTTTGACACCAAAGCCTGAGGGCTAATTTTTCTGTATACTTCTATCACTTTATGTAATATTGAACACCAAAACCACCAATGCTAGTGCATAGAATAAAAATAACTACCATGTCCCTGATTGGGGAAATTCCACAAGGCAATTGAACTTTTTCAACTTTTGAATTGACACATCATGTGTACATTGATTTTGAACTGAATTTATTTGTTACATTAATGAATCAAAATATACGACACATCTGAGAATTTACATCAACTGTGGAGGAAGGCAAAGTAGGTTTGACTATGAAGAATTAATTCCTAAACCTGTAACATGCAACCTAAGATAAGTGCTTATCTGGTTCCAAAAAGAGAATCTTGATCCAAAGAAACGCACCATCACTAATTTTCTTGATCCTTCTCTAACAAATTCTAAATTCCCGGAGGTTCCATATTCAATAGATTCAGGATCTTCCAGAAGAGGTAATGTAACAGAACCCTGTGAATCAAGGTTTCTGATCCATCCACGTAGTAAATAATTCACAACCTGATCAATGAGAACCCAATTTCCATAACTATTCAAATAATGGAGAATATAAAAGCAAAATGAAAGTAGCCATATAATATGAGCTTAACAACCCAAGGAAATAATGTAAAACTCAATTAAAAATTTTCCTGCTTCTAAACTATGAAGAAATAGAGTTGTACCTCAGGAACCTCATCATGGGGGCAGTGGCCAGCTGGGCTGATCTCATAATATGGAGCTTCAGGCAGTTGTCTTTTCACTTGATGCCCCCACACAGGCATCACCCAGGGGTCTTCTTTCCCATACATGAGACAGATTGGGACATTGTTCTCTTTGCACCTGAATAAGGGGATACGAAGTCCTTAACTTGGAATAAGAACAATGAAAATATCAATGATGTTTCTGTATCAGTTTGTATTCTAATATTACACACCTAGATAAAGCTTCACGGAAAGAAAGTTGTCCTTTAGGAGCAAACATGATTGAAGCAAATGATGCAGCTGCTGCAGGATGCTGTGTGACCTCAAGTATACGAGAAAAAACTTTATCAACCTTTGTGGAATGATCAGCATATACCTGCTCAAGTACATCAGCTATGCTTCTGGGATCACTTATCTTTTGCCATCTGCATTAGAGAGAGTGTTTTTTCAGTAAACCAGCTACTGGTACAAAGGAAAGACAGAGAGAGAAAGGATATTCTTCTTTCAGAATATAAGGTCAACATGAAATATAAGAAAGTTCCATCTCATAACAAGATGATATTTTCCATCCTTAAGCAAGGAAATGAAGGATTATCTACATCTATTCCCAGAAAATTGTCAACACAAGATTACCTTAGTGAAAGAACTGGCATTCATCTTTCACATAAAATGGAAAGAAAACTATTAATTTGATTGATGGAAGTAGAAAACTTACACCAATTCTGTGAGCTTTTTGACATTGGTTGGCAGCGGAAAAGTCCCAGCCCATGGGAAAATCCTGGCTAACTTCGGAGAACTTATAGGATTAGGAAGAAATCCCCAAAATGGTGTTGCATTTAGCAGTGTAACACCCTTTACTAGCTCAGGATAGCATGCTGCTAAGTACAATGCAACAAATCCTCCTAGTGAATTTCCCACAACATAAACTGGTTCTCCAATAACCTGTATCAGGAGTCAGGACTAGCCACTTCAGTTTTCTCCTACATAAATTGGAAAAGAAATAACCCCGTTTTAAATTATATAAAACATGGTGAACAAAGATTTATTTAACCATAAGGTTATATTGCTACGATTAACATTTTATCAAGCAGCAATGATTGAAATATTGGATTAACAGAGCTACCCCGATTCACTATTCATTGAAAACAGATTTTGAATTTTATACTGAGAAGCAAGGATTAAGAAATAAGAACCTGAATCTTCTTGAACAGCACACATAAGATCCTATATCAGTACAACTAATAATCTTATAGATTAGTGCAATTTGCAAAGATATATAAGGATGGAAGTACTGCACAATTTGCACTATCATTATGGTTTTACTTTTTTTTCAGTAAAAAAAAAATTATTGATCAAAAGAGTTAAAAACACTGCAGTGTTTGATGACACTGCACTATCAGTAACAAAATTTGCACTATCAGATGCAAACAACACAAAACAACAAAAAATTATAAATATAATTACAATCATCCAGCACACAACCATTCCTCCCTGGAAGATACAGACATTTAACAACAGCACAATTTTATTATTAGAACAATAACTAGTGGGAGAACACAATTAAGGGAAGACCTCAAACATCCATCAGCAAAATAGATGTGGATAGGCTGACCAAATCATCTACTCAAAAGGCCAAATGATCTTAATCCAGGAATGTGATTCCCCAATACAATGGATTCTTTGGTATCCCATCCCAAGCTATATTGTCTGCTAGAAAGTTTTAAAATATTGGTACCAAAGAGGATAAAGTGTTAATGTAGTTAACTAAGGATCTTGCCTCTCTGATGAAGTGTCTAAGTTCCCATAGCCCCTCCTTGAAATTCCTCCTTCCTATCACCATTGCTGAGTCTCCTTCAGCTTCAAATATTTTAAGTTATTTTCATCCTTTCTGACAATAGAAATAATATACTGGAAACAACCAAGTCAATAGATGTTAGGCTCATTCCTGTCTCTTTATCCCCAGAATATGTAGAAACATAAAATAGCAGATCTTTAATTAACAATGAATTTCCTACTACCTATCATTCTCTAGAAGTTTTGAATCCATTAATGTAATCCAGATATCTTTTCCATGGATTGAGGAGTAACACAGAGTGTACCAGTCCACGTAATATCAATTAAGCGGATAAGGAGCTCAATGTTCTATTCATAATTTCATGTTCAAATTCTAAAGGCAAGTGTAGTTGTGGTCTTTTTTTGTTGCACAAAATAGTTGGCCATTGCATCAAAGTAAGATAGCAATGAATGACATATAGATTTTCAACTTGAAAGGAGAGTCTCACTTCCTTTGATGGGAATGAAAGTTTGCAACATCATTGTAACAGCATAAGCATACAATTAATTAGAAGAAAAAAAACAACTTTCAAAGCAGGATAAAACATAGAAAATCCATTTGAAGAGCATTGAAAAAGTAATCGAAAGACATTAATTAGGTATTGTCTAAGAAATAAGTAAAATATGAAAATGTTCAAGAATATGTTGAACTTTTATAAGATTTACTACGTCTTCTGATGTACAAGTGAGTAGAGTGAGAAGGAATTTCATACATTTACAGAAATGGCTAAGCGTAACCTAAATGCAAGATTTCTGGACTTCGTAGTGCACTCTGACGTTTCCTATTTGATAAAAAAAGGCCATTACCCAATGCAGTGCATCCCTTGGTGTTTTCCAGATGATCTACAACCAAAGCTCTCCATGTTTTTGGAGCACAGAAACATGGGGTTTTAAGCCTTAATGACCTTTCAGATATACTAGTCTCTTTTCTTTTTTCCATGTGGGTCAACGTGTTTAAAGCCATAGGATGCTCAAGGTCATGTCCAGAAGATAGCAAGAAAGTTGGTTTGATAATGGCATGATAAGTCTAGGACTAAAGCCTTCTATTCATGCAACCCTTCTGGATGGTTGAGACTGCACTTAGAGGGTTGGAATCATAGTTTAAGATCTCTGAAGACTTCCTTTTAGTGTTTTGTTTAATTTTAGTACCTTTCCAATTGAACTAATGCCAACTTCAAACATGGATTGGATTGGTTGCATGAATATATATAATAAGAAAAAACAACTCAAAAAAAGTCCCCACTCTATACAATGATATTTGACACTCTTGACTCTCCAAATTGGACTAATGCCAACTTCTGCTTTGCAGATTGCATAGGCATCCAGTTGTATCATGACTCTCAAAATCTTGCTTTGTGGATGGGTTTACTGGATTGCATTGGTCTTTGGTTTTTCCATCCTGAGCCTTGTTAATAATGGAAAACCAACATAGTCAATTGACACAATAATTTCAACTACTGGGAGATTTCAAACTCATGAAGATAGGTTAATAGTAAAATGCATGTTTTTTTTTTCTATTAAATTTTGAAAATCAAACAAACTCAGGGTAATAGGTAACTTGTGCAACCATCATGTGAAGTTTACTTGGTACTTCCCGTTTCCTATTATATAACACCATAGAGGAAACAGGGCAGAACTGCTTGCAGTTTTACAAGGAGTACAAATTGCTAATGAATTGAATATAGCCAATATTGTGATTGAAGGGAACTCAAAATTGGTTGTGGGTTGGCTATAGGATCCAGAATCTGTAATATGGTGCTATATGGATGAAATAAAAAAACTTAAATGGATCACCAAGAATATGAACTTGAGGATACAATGGGTGAGGAGATCGGCAAATGGGCTAGCAGATACTCTATCCAAGCAAGGAGTGAATAGGCAGTCTTTGTTTTCTGTTTTGTTTACAGAGAGGTAGTATCTCATGCCTCTCTAAGGGATGCTTGTAATGGTTATACTTTCAGCTTTAATAAAACTTAAACCCATTTATCAAAAAAAATATCATAGAGGAAACAGGCTGCTTGAGGAAAATCCTTTAAAATAAAGATGCACAAAGTTAATGTGATGCAATCCCAACAAGCATCTATCCTGTGACATAATTTAATGCAGTGTACACAGAACAAACCAATCAAAATTACATTAGGGCCAGACAGTAATAGATGATTTCATACATCTCCATGGAATTGGCAAAGGTACTCAATGACAATGTAGAAACAATGGGTAAAATGCAGTTCATATATTCTAAGACTCATTTAAATACCTGTTGTACAAAATGGTGAACCTGATCTCGCCATAGATCAACTGAATATACCAGCTGATCTGCCCATGGTTCAGTTTCATTTCCAAACCCCCAAACCAGATCCTTTTCTTCTGAAGCACCTTCTTCCTTAGCCAGAGGAGCTGGGTCTTCAGATGGCAACGACAAACCCTGTCCTAGAAAATCAATAGCCCAAACTCTGAAGTCACGGCCCAGATCCTTCAATTGCTTCTCATAGTGGAAGGATCCAACACCAAAACCAGGAAGAAATAGTATGGGTGGTGAATTAACATTATTGGACCCAGATTTTTCATAATGCACAGTAAGTTTTGGTTTCCATTCCCAGAAGCAACTAGTGATGGGAGAACCATGGTCACCATTTGATTCCTCTGGCAGACCAGGAATTAAGACCTTTGTTATCACCTCCCCTCTTTCTGATAAGTTTCTTATACCCTCTCTCCCATCAACTACATAACAATTATAGCTTTTGCTCAAGATTCTGGATTTTCCACTCTGCTGAAGCTGATCAAAACTCTGGATCTTGGAAAAACTTAAATGCTCTAAATTAGATAACTCAAAAGAATCCAATTTGGAATTAACTCCAACATGTCCAAGTCGAGTTTTCCTATCAAGAAAGAGCTTTGACCTATTCAAATTCAAGCTCTTATCAACTAAACTCCACTTCGATCTATCAATGTGACAGTACGGCATATGGTGGCAGAAGGAGAGCAGTTCCATCGCTTAGAAATTGCTTCCTGTTATTAAAAAAAAAAGGAATAAACTGCAATTTAGAGATAAAAAGGTAAGAATTTTTGCTTCTGTAAAATTTATTATTAAGGAAAGAGGAACTCAAAAAAAAAAAAAAAATCGCAAAAGTAACAAAACTAACTTTAACAGTTCAAACACGATTGGTGGGAGAAAAAGCAGATACAGAACAAACTAACCAACAAAAGGCATCAATTTTGAACTGTTAATGACTATGTCCGATAAAGAACCGAATACTTAACCAAAAAACAAAAGAAAAGAAAACAAAGTTCGCCGGTTGGTGATCGGATTTGATTAGAACAACTGAAAAAGAAAAACAGGTCTAGAAGCTTGTACCTCTGAATGGCAGATCGAGCTACGATTAAAACCATATATATCTTGCAACTATAGTTTCTATGAGCGTAAGAGTCGAGGAGACTCCAGAGACAGAAACAGTGACAGCGAGAGAGAAGGTTGCTTACAATCTTCACCCTCTCCAAGAAAACGGTCGAACTGAGGTGAGAGAGAAGAAGACGGGAATTATTGCACGTGCGATAAGATCAAGCTTTTTCTAAGTTAGTTAATTCCGGTAATTCACACGTGTGGAGTTTCAATATGAAGTTTTTAAGGAATTGGGATCTGCTCCTCACACCGACTTCACAGGCACATCCTCCCTATATTGAGAATATCTTCTATCAATAATAAAACATATATACATGAGTTGTTCCGCCCGTGAAGTTGGTGTAAGGTGCGCTCTGTGCGCTGTGAGGAGCAGATTCGGTCTCGTTTTTGAAACCATTGACATTAATGCTGAAGTGGCTGACTGAAACCGAACCGAGTCCGAATCTCCTCCCAACAAGAGAACCGTTCCAACATTATCTCTATCCGTGCATCTCATTAGGGCCCACCATGCATGAGATGTATGGATACAGATAATGTTGGAAGCTGTTGGAACAGTTTCTGTTGGAGGAGATCCTAAGTCGGCTGAAGTGAATACCAAACGGCCGGCCTTATGGGCCATGGATTGGCTGACACCTGATTGCTTATTGGGTTGTTTGGACTTTAGCCAACTATGATTGGGCCAGTGGGTCCAACTGAAAAGTTATTTGGGCCCCTTGTTGAAAAGAAGGAAGAAAGAAAAGGAAATATCAAATGCCACCAAACCAACTTGTTTGGCCGGTTTAGACTTTTGGACTGTAGACCCTTTCAGAGGAGAGACGGTATGGTACACGCAAACTCTCAGCTTCATGAATGCGTATGCGTGTCAATGACTCTCGGTAGAGTCCTGAGTTTGATATGTGTCGGTGTTTGACAAAGTATAGTTTGACACGTGGTAAGAAATGAAGGACTGAAACCTTTACATTCATGGAATCACTAGAGAATTCACTAGATAATGACCCCTTATTAATTACAAGGTATTCACTACTATGTGTATAATTTACTTAATAGTTTATTATTTAGTTATCAAAAATTAATATGGGTCTTTTATTTTTGTAATTGACAATTTATTCTAACCTATTTTATTTGAAATCTATTATTAATTTATTTTTTTAATTTGATTTAAGATATTAAATGAGATCTTATTAGTAAGTATTTACTATTTCTCTAATAAATCTATTTTGAATTATTTATTTTTAAAAGTTAAATTAAGTTGGTTCCTAAAAATCAAATCAAGTTTATAATTAATAAAGTATTTTCTTTTTGAAAAAATAAATATTTAAAAACAAACATGGGTTTATGGTAATCTTTTAATGGGTCCTACCATTTTTATTTAATAGACTATGGATAAAAGTGTTTTAAACTAATAAATAACTGTCTATTGGAAATGCTTTGGAGTGAAATTAATCACTTTTTGAATTCTATTTCTTCAATTAATAGGATGCCATGTGTTTAGATTTCCAAAAAATAAGAAGGCCACTTGTTTAAATGGTGATAGTCGATTATGGGCCAATTATTGCTTATTTTTTTGGTTAAATACATTACATTTATTAAAATTTTTATTTAAAGCTTCCCACTTCAGAGGAAAAGAGGATTTGATTGAATGCAACTGATGGTGGTTCAGTTCGTAAGTTTTCTGGCTGGTTGTAGCAAATATTGGTGTGACTTGGGTTTGGGGGATTACGTAGGGATGTAATTTGGGCGGGTCTGATCCAAATCTGGACCAATTTAGCCTATAATTTATGCATATGTTTGGCATTGATGTTGCAGATACATCAGGAAACGGTGCTGCAATGGTGTCTTTTTTTTTTTTAAAGAGTTGCTGCCAGGTAGGACATTTCCTGGAGCAACAACAACATTTTTTGTTTGGTACCAATGCTCCAGGAAACGTTTTCAACACTGGTACCTATTATCTAGTGCCACGTCATGTCCCTGTTGGCATCAACAAACTGTAGCTATAGGAAACACCAAATTCAGCGTTGTTCCAAGCCATGCCTTCTCGATTTCTAAAGCATGGCTTAGTGTCTATTTGGAACCGTTGTTGTTGCTCCAGAAAACGGCACCACATCAGCGCCATGTAGGAAAAAATGGTACTCCAAGAAGCAGTCATATGTTTGGAACCACTTTTCCATATAAAATAGTGCTCCAAGCCACACCTTGGAAATCGGGAAGGCATGACTTAGAGCAATGCCAAATTTGGTGTTTCCTGGAGCTGTAGCTCGTTACTACCAACAACCCGTTGCTCCAGGAAACGTCCTACCTGGCAGCAACAATTCCAAACAAAAAAAAACACCGTAAAATGCTATTAGATTGTGTAGACCATACTAGGCCCTCAAAACCTCACTGGGTCACCTGTACATTGGTTCAACCGTCTGGGTATGGCCCGATTCATCTTGTACAAACCAAATATTTTGCCCATATTGCTTTTATGACTTATGAAACTAAGAAAATGCATCCCATGTGGAATCCAGATCTGCAGACCACAAAACATTGCTGATCATATTCATTCAATAGCATATGGGGAATATTAGTGATATAAAACACAAGAGATATTCCCAATGTGTGGTTGGGTGAACGTGATCAACAATGTGTTGTTGTAGTCAGCAGATCAGAACACATTGGGGCCTTTTGGGGCCTAGCCCCATGGCAAATAAATGGAATGGCGAGTTATGGCTAGACCTGGCAATTGGGTTGGGTCAATATACTTCGGGTTGATTTCGGGTTGGGTTGTCAAATGTAGACCCTAACCCTAAATGTTCGGGTTAGGGTTGACCCATGCGTCAATTCGGGTCATCCCAAAAAATAATTGAAATTTTAAAAATAAAGAAAAATTACATGAAATATGTCAAAATTAAAAGAATTAACCTTAAAATTCTAAATATAAAATAAAAAAACTTGAACATTTAACAATAAAAAATAAAGACTAAATAGAAAAAATTAAAGAGTAGAAACTTCTAACAATGCATAAATAATCCCAATTAAACTTAACAATCGGGTCAGCGGGTTGACCCATGACCCAACCCAATCCTATTTTTTCGAGCCGGATCATGTCATCTTCACACTCGAGTAGCTAAATATGAGACCCTAACCCTATTTTTTCAGGTTGGATTGGGTCGGATCAACTTTTTGCCAGGTCTAAATTTATGTCATGTGGCCGGCCAAATCATGTAAATGGCATGGCATGTCCTCTACTCTTCGTTTGGATACTATGCCTATAATAGTCGTGGCCCATGGTTGGATGATGATTAGTGGGATACAATCCTGACCCAAGCCAACGTAGTTGAAATTCTTAAAATATGAGAAAATGTAAGTTTTTAAAAGAAAATTCTTGCCCGATTTTAATTGATATTGTCTTTTTAGGCCGGAGATCTCGTTAACCTTTTTATTCACGTTTTTTGTATACATGAGAAAAGGAGATATACACGACGGGTATCACGTCCCAAGTCACAGACCAAATATAAGGATGCAAACCGGGCAGGCTCAGCCGGGTTTTAGCTCAACCAATGGTCTTCATTGAAAGTCTTCCGGGTTATGGTTGTTTTCCCACATATGCCATGCCACAAGAAGTAAACAATCCTTTCAAGCAAGAGGAAATCATTGTCTTTTAATCTAAGGATTCTTCTCCACCAATCCATCATCATTGAGTCCCTTTCATTTGGTCCAGGAATTTGGCAATCCAAATTTGCTCTACATACTTAGGCTCGGTTTGGAAAGAGTACAAATGCAAATATATACATACAAAATAATACTAAATATAAGGTTTTGCATTCTATATATTTGTATCTGTATTTCTTCCAAATTGAGCCTTACAAAAATATGGCTTGTACTTTCTTTTCCTTTCCTAGGGCTACAAATGGATCATATCTGATTCGGCAAGGGCATATCCGATCCGTTAAAAAAATTTGACTGATCCAAATCTGATAAGGATTCGTTGGATTTTCAAAAGCATGATTCAAATTCGAATTTGAATGTATTATCGGATATCTGATTTGAATCCAATTCAATTAGAATTATATTTATATTATGTAATATAAATAAATAATATAATAATATATTAAATTATATAGTATATAATATATAATACATAAATGATATATATAGTATACATATATAATATCTAAATAATATATAATATTTCATAATTAACGGATCGGATCAGCCAATAAGAGTAATCCTACCTACCACAGATAACACATTCTGCTTTCCAATTTGATAACTTCTTTGTAAAATCTCTCCCATCTTCTTCAATGATCCTTGCTAACCTTACCCTCAATTACAGGAGCACCCAGGTAGGAGTTTTTTTTTTTTTGTCTAATGGGATATTGAGAATCTTTAAATTATGCTTTTGCAACTTTGCGTGTAGGAAGATAGGATTTTTGCAAATTTTGACAAATTTGTCGCAAAGAGAAGTATTGCCCAATTTTCTTTTATATGAAGAAGACAAGATTTTTCATACAATAGATCAAATATTTAGGATCTATTTATTTCTAGTGCAAATTCATTTACATTGGTATAACTGTATAAGAATGCCCAATTTTCTTCTTCAGGCTTTATTTAATTTGCATTGTAAATAAACAGAGCAATTAAAATCTAAAATAAAAGTAAATAAGAATTTGCTCTCAACTTGTTTCTACTGTCATACTTTTGTAGCAGTAAAAAGGAAGTTACAGTGTAAACAAACTATACATTAGGTTAAAGTGGTGATGCTCATGTTTATTTGTATCTTCAATGAATTATGGAATGGAATGGGTCTAAAGACTGCCCTTGAAGACTTTGTTATTATGATGCTTTGATATTCTGGCATTCTATCAGATGATCTAATGTGATTCTTATTGGACTAGTGGCCATAGGCCCTTGATTTGGAATCCTCAACGTGTAGAAGAATCCACTGGCCATGTGAATCACCCAGTGAATACACTTCAACACACACCAATTACTCTATGAATAGTGGGAGTTCATTTATTATACTCTATTTATATGTTGATGATATTCTAATAGTTAGTAATGATATATCTATGATAAATAAAACAAAATATTGGGGGAGTATAATTTTGAAATGAAAGACATGGGAGATGCCAACTATGTATTTGGAATAAAAAAATTGAAAGAGACAAAAAATCCAAAATATTATCTCTTCCACAGGAAAATTATTTAAAGACCATGCTTAAAAGGTTTAACATGACAAATTGTAATGGAATTAATACTCCTATTTACAAATGAACTAAAATATCTAAGGACATGTCACATGGAAATGAAAGAAAAGTAAGTTATATGAAGAAATTTCCTTATGCACAAGTAGTTGATAGTTTAATGTATGCTATGTTATGTACAAGACCCGATTTGTCTTATGTTGTTAGTCTTGTCAATAGATACCAAAGTAATTCAGAAACTACACATTGGTCAGCCATTAAAAGAATACTTAAATATTTACAACAAACCAAGGATTATATATTAACATACTCTTGTAATCTATTAGAATTAATGGATTACTGTGATGCTGATTTTGCAAGAGACATGGATGATAGAAAATCTACTATCAAGTTTATCTTCCTTGCAAGGGACATGGATGGTAGAAAATCTACTATCAGGTTTATCTTCCTTCTTGAAGGAGGAGCCATTCTTGGGCAAGCAAAAAAGCAAAGTTGTATAGCCAAATATACTATGAAAGTTGAGTTCATAACTTGCAGCACATCAACATTAGAAGGAATTTGGATAAAAAGGCTATTGGGAGAATTAAAAATACCAGGTGCACCTGAAGGAGCTATCAGAGTGTTCAATGATAATGAAATGACCATCAAGACAATAAAAAACTGGAGAAATTGGCCCTAAAGGCACATCAACTTGTAATACCGGTATCTTCATGATATCTACTAACAGAATGAGATATTGGTAGAGCACATGCCGACAACTATGATGGTTGCTGATCCATTGACAAAACCCATTGAGGTTAGTGATTTTAAAAGGCATGTGGTGTTAATGGGCTTGAGAAGCAACCAAACATCTCGGGCCTAACTAGCCAAGTGGGAGATGTTGGAATGGGTGGCCATAGACCTCAATTTGGAATCCTCAATGTGTAGGAGAATCCACTAGCCATGTGAAAAGCCACACGTTGATGGAGAAGTTTGCTAATATCACCTCTATGAACACACTACAATATACACCAATTATAGTTTTTATTATATTAATATTTATTTCCTAGTAAACATAATTTTGTTTTATCTCAACTATATTTGACATGTTCACAAGTAGAGGTGTAAAATGGGTTGTGTTGGGCTGGCACGGCACGACTAGTGTGTGGCGTGGGTTGTGTTAGCCCGCGGGCCGTGCATCCCTCCCTTGGGATATTTTGGGGGCTCGGCCCACCATGGCTCACGACCTGAGCCTATGTGGGCCAAGCCTTGGGCCAGATCAGGTCGTGGACCGGGCCAAAGTTATTTATTTAAAAATTTGAAAAAACTTAAAATTTTAATTTTATATGAATTTTGATGTATACAATTGCTTATATATACAATAATTAAAATTGAAAAAATGTTTATTTATTAATATATTTATACTATATATTATATTATATACAAATATATATATATATATATATATAATACATGTGGGTTGTATCGAGTCGTGCCAACCCACAGGTCACAGGCGGCACGACATGACAGTGCAAGCCATGATGGCCCGGCCCGCTAACTTGAAACCCCAAGCCTGGAACAGCCCATTGGCCCATACAATTGTGTCAAGGCACGACACCACCTATGGACCATCGGGCCGGGCTGACTCAAAATCATGTCGGGCTGCGGGTGACACAACCCGATTTACACCTCTATTCACAGGATTGTTATTAGATCTAAGTTGTACCCATACAGCTTTTGACCAAGTCAGCAAAAGAAGGTTTGGCTTAGAATGGGCTGAATGATCATGTGATATAAAACCATGATCATTGAGACACTTGTCTCAATCTAAAGGGGTAGAACAAGTCAATATTAGTGACATTACACTTGCCAATGACTCAATCTTCCCCTTTAACAGGAGAGACATTGTGGGCAATTATCTATAAACAGTAAAGAATACAAGTCACTTGTACTTCAGAATTTTCCTCTTTATTGAAAGGCTATCAAAACCTCCAAGAGTTCTGCCCAATTCGGATTGTATAATCAACTTTGCAAATCCAAAGTTGGGACAGGTGTTAGTGGATCTATCAGCCAAAGTGTGCACCCCATTCATTTGCCAAATCTGTTTTTTTTTTTCTTTTGCATTTTATTTCTGTTATTGTTTTGTTTTTCCAATTCCTACTATTGATTTAATAATAGTTTCGTTTGGGTGCAGGTGAATGAAGGAAATAGATATTACTTGAAAAGTGTGTATCGGTTGTAATTGTATAAAGAACACATTCCTTCTAATTTTCTAAGTAGTTTTTCTCCATTCATACCTTCCAGCACTTATATGTTTCTTAGTTTTCAGGGATGTGACTTGGGTGGACTCAAATCAAAAGCGAAAGATTATCCAAATAGAGCCTTGATTATTTTTCATTAGTTAAGTTGTTCTAATTGAAATTTTAACTAATGAAAAATAATCAAGGCTGTAATCATGATTTATCTTATGCACCAATTATGAAAGCATGATGCCGTAGCAATATGATTTATCTCATGCACCGATAAAGCTCTAATCATGTTTCTTATTCTTTAAGAACGAGTGTACGATCAAAAGTGGTGAATACACATTGATGAGGGCAGATTTGGCCTTCTAGTGAAATTGCGACAAGTGGCACCTCGTGACAACTAGGCAACACCCAGGCAACAACTTACCAAGTTGGTGTCCCACCCGGGCACCGGTCTAGCCGGCCTGGCGTGCGGCCTGCACGCGGCCTACGCATTGCCTGCACGTGGCTTGCGCACTGCTTGGCGCGCGGCCTGCACGCGGCCTACGCGACTTGGCCAACCTGGCAACCCATAAGGCGTGCCCACTGATAAACTCGGCATGCACCCCACGATACGTGGAGGCCGGCCCACATTCTGGAAGTTGGTCAACGTGCATGGCGGTTACCTCCAAGGAGCTCGGCAGCTCACCAAGGAGCTCGCCAAGGAGCTCGGCAACTCTCCAAGGAGCTTGTCACCAAGTAGCCCCCAGGGAGCTCGTCACCATAGGCAGCTCACCACTTGTAGGGTAGCTCGGTACAGGAGCAGTTCGACATATCGCAGGAAGATCTCCTACCTGAAAACCGTACTTGACAGATCTGGTGGCAGCACCCACATCTCTTGCCAGGCGGCATTGTGCCTGCCATCTCTGAAAAGCATGGCACGCCTGACGAGTTCGTACCCTGCAACTGCAGCCTACACCTGTCACCTCGGTCCTAGCAGTAATGGCTTGGGCAGTGGCAGTTATGCTTGATGTGACTGGGCACCACTATATAAGGACTCGGACCCCCAAAGCCAAGAGGAGGAGAATGGAAAAAATGGAGTTCTCGTAGGTCCCTTAGCTCCCGCCGCCTACAAAGAGGAGGAAAAGATGGAGTTCTCGTAGGTCCCTTAGCTCCCACTGTCTACAAAGGAAAGAAGATCACCTCATGCAGAGGGCAATCAGGTTGTGCTGCACTAGGGAGCTCCACCATTCTCTGAGTCACAGGCCGCCTAGGAGTAGGGAGCTCGCCACCAGGGAGCTCGTCACCAGGCAGCTCACCACCAGGGAGCTCGTCACTAAGCAGCTCGCCACTAAGCAGCTCGCCACTAAGCAGCTCGCCACTAGGTAGCTTGCCACTAGGTAGTTCCACCAAGCAGCTCGCCACTAGGTAGCTCACCACCAGGGAGCTCGTCAACAGGTAGCTCACCACCAGGGAGCTCACCACCAGGGAGTTCGTCACGAAGTAGCTCACCACCAGGCACTTCACCACTAGGTCAAATGACGAGGTACTTAGCAAAAAAAAATGATACATCACAAAAAATTGGTACATGACCAGAAACAGTTACATCACACATGAATAACACAATCAATACTGAGGATATCTAGTTCAAAAATGAACCACAAATAGAATGTGTTAAAAAAATGCATTGTCATTTTCATAAAAGATTTGGCACTTTATGTTGAACCATATCGCCTTTCTTTAAACCATAACGGTAGAATTGAGATACAGGTATTTCTTCTTTTTCTTCTTTTTACGAATGTGTTAATTTTTTATATATAGTTGGTTGCTATAAAACCCATAGAATTAGACTAGGATTTATATTTTTTTTTTCAAATCCATTGGCTAGGTAATTAAGCACTTATTTAGCTCCAAATTGGTTTTCTAACAACCCCTGTATTTTGTGAAAAGGCCACTTTTTCCCTTTTACAATGCGAGGAGCAAATTTAGACCTCAGACTTCAAAAAATTTATTACTAATGCTAGGTTGCAAATTGGTTTGGTCCGAGTTAACAATTTACATTATTTTTGGCCTAGGCTTCGAGTTAGGCCTATTGAAATTTTGACAAAATCCCAACTCTAACCTGGAAAAGTTGCACCTATGGCGTCGTTCACAATCCATTAAATAATGAATAAAATAATAGAAAAATATTGATGTGACACTGTTAAACTCAAAAAATTGAAAAATTATAAGTGGATCCCATGGAATAAATTAAAACTATCTATTGTATAATTAATAAATGTTGAAAATAATATATAAGTGAGATTTCTCATGGGCTTGAGTTCTCAAACTTGCTATTTTTATGGGCTTTAAGGAAGCCCATATTGGCAGTGGACAAGGACGATGCCCTACCTTCAAATTTGAAGAGACGGACTAAAGGTAGATGGGTGGTGTGCATGGGGTGGGCTCCACAATTGGAAATTCTTGGGCACCCTTCGATTGGAAGTTTGTTGTTTCACTCAAGATGGGGATCTGTAATAGAGAACACTGCAACATGGACACACCCTGGCAATGTTGTTTATGGCGAACCAAGGATTGAATCCACAACATCTAGTGGAGAAGGGGTTGGTCGTGGAAGTGGAGAGAGGCGAGGATGGATGGTTCCAAGGGAGTGACATTGCCAAGGCTCTGAATAAGGTGATGGTGGGTAAGGAAAGCGAGAGCTTGAGGGTACGTGCAACATTGATGTGTGTTTTTTTTGAGGATGTGAAGCTCCACCAAGAGACCACTGCTTTGGGGGCTTCATTCGGTATCTGCAATAGCAACAACAAAAGCAAAAGCACTCAGAGATTGTAGATCAGGTGTTAAATGCATGATTGATGATTCCAAATTGTATACTTGTATTAGCCATCTGCTGATTGGTTGGAAGGAGAAGCTAAATGTGATAATATTAAAATTATGGCATAGTATATTTAGGCCATGTTTGGTTCATTGCTTTGGACCTCATTCTTTTATATCTTTTTCATTTAAGGCAAGAATGGGCAAGAATGAATAACATTAGAATGTTTGGTTACAAAAATTCTTGCATTGGGATACATTCTTTTTAGAATGAAAAATCGGCCCCATAGTACAAAAAATTGAGTAGCCTATAGCATGAAGCATGCCCCATGTTGCTCGTTTTCATTCTTTGAGGAAACACCATAGATGTTTACTTTTGTGAAAGAACTTTTACAAAAGTATTTTTATGAAATCACTTTTATGAAAGTACTTATACAAAAGTACTTTTATGAAAGTACTTATACAAAAGTACTTTTATGAAAGTACTTATACAAAAGTACTTTTATGAAATTACTTTTACAAAAGTACTTTTATGAAAATATTTTCATAAAAGTACATTTACATTAAAACACTTTTATAAAGCACTAAAAGTATTTCTGTTAAAGCACTTTTATAAAATTACTTTTATGAAATCACTTTATGGAAGTACTTTTATGAAAGTACTTTTATAAAAGCACTTTATGGAAGTACTTTTATGAAAGTAGTTTTATAAAAACACTTTCATGGAAGTACTCTTATGAAAAGTACTTTTATAAAAGCAGTTTTAAGAAAGTACTTTTACAAGACATATATGCCAACTCATAAGCATTGACTATTAGAAACGTAGGTTGGTAGTTTATGAATGCCAGCAAAAATTTTTTTGAAGGATAAAAATGAGCAACATAGGGCACTTGTTAATTTGAAAAAAAAAATCATTTTTAGGAAAAAAGTGTTTGGTTCATAGTAATATTTTCTCATTCTACCTATTTTTACCCAGTCTTGTCCATTTTAGAATTTCATCTTGGGCAAGAATGAGAAAGAATGAGAATTGAATCTAATATGGCCTTACACTACAATTTCATTCCTACTAATTGGTTTCAAAGTATAAAAGTGAAAATGAATTGTGATCAAGTTCTGATTTACATTGAAGGAGATAAATAAGCCAGCAAAAGTGTCTTTAGAAAAAAAAAACAAAAAAAAAAGCAATGGTGAGGAGAGATTTCAAAGCTGATGGCTTAACATTTGTGGAATTTATTTGAGGAGGGTCAGAGATGCATGGATCGGATTAAGGGTATTGTGAGTTCTACAAAGCTCATGGCCGACTCAAAGAAATGGAGTCACCACCCACTTTTCAAAGGAAATGGGTCCTCATTTTCAACCTTGAAAATCGATTTTATTATCTTGATAGTGACTTCATTCTCCACGGAAAAAGGCACACAATTGAGAGATTTTGGATCACAAGGATTGGGAGAGGGAAGTTGTTAGGCACTCCTCTCTCCAAATTGTTGTAGTAGCCCAATACAAGAACTGCTTAGGCTTAATTAAAAACAAATGGTTGTTGGAGTTTCTAAATTTTGGAAAAACATGCTCCCTACCTCTCCTAAGACCAATTTCGATGTGATGTTATCGAGCCTTAGATATTAGTTTCCCTAAGACCCTCATTTCTCTACATCTTCTCTGCTTAAAAGAAGTTGAGAACAATGATTCTATAAGGTCTCAAAACTTCAAGCAGCCCATAAATCCAAACTTGAGCTAGAAGATAACGTGAGAGGCTTACCTCTCGTATGTAGCCTTGTTATTGAGATTCCCACAACTTAACTGAACAAAGAGAGAGCTTGAATGAGCTCAAAAGAGATTTAAAACAATTTGACGCTTGGATATGTTGTACAAATCTTAGATCTGAAACACTGTGAGTGGGTTTGGAGTTTTAGGTTTAAATGCTTGGGGGTTTTCTCGCGAATGAGGCACCTACATGAGTTGGGGATGCTTATTGGCTCTCTCTTTTGTTTTTCCTCTCTAACGTTTCTCCAAAAGTCTATCCTTAGAGCTTGATTTCTGTCCTATTTTTAGAGAAAGGGAGAGGAACATGTTTGAATCTCACCCAATCAGAGAGCTTTGACAAGAAAATAACAAAGATTTTTCATAGAGAAAGGTGCTCAATCAACCTTTCCATGTTGGTAAAAGGATTTTCCTTAATTTGGGGTTCATTTTCATAGATTTTGTGTGGCCATTGGGAGCTTGGGGTGTGCATGTCATTACAATATTATATTTGGGGTTGTCAAGCGCATAAAATGTACTATATTTGGGGTTGTCAAACGCATAAAATGTAAATTTGACTCACTTCTAAATGTTATTTTCTCTTTTCTTTGTTTTTAAGTGGGGGTATCTTTGGGTTTTTGGGATTTTAAGTTAATTTAGCATTATTTTATTGGTTCAGGTGTTTAGACAAATCAAGCAAGGGGTTGACATTAGCCCCCACCTTTTTGAGGTCTTAGGTTGGGACAACTAATGTGGCAATTTAACTTGGCATGTCAAAATGATGTTTTTTTTTTTTAACTTTATCGATCAAACATGTGAATTATGTTGTGAAATTTGATGTACAAGGGTTTTTGGGTATATAAACACAGTGGTAAGATCTAATTAGTCAAAAAGGTCGGGATGATGAAGATCTATGGATGGCAATTCAGATTAATGATATTTGTTAAAACTGAATCATGGCTTAATGGGGGGTCAAATAAGGGAATTTTGGAATGAAATTTGGTGGGTAGGCACTTTTAGACATCCTAAATCTGATGAAAGTGATGAGGCTTTGACCAGAGATGTCAATTGAAAGATTTGGTTTGGATCAAGGTTTTGGCTTATGGCACCAACCAATGAGAAGGTCCAAAATGGAATATTACTCATTTTAGAGGAAAATGGAGGAATCTAAGGCTAGATTTAAGGGGTGGTTTGTTTTGAGGATTTTGAACTCGAAATATGACTTTTTGTTTGGTCAAATCAAAAGCTTTGTTGATCAGATAGTTAAACAAGGGAACTTTGAGTCGAGATTTGATGTGTGGGCACAAATTTAGGCGATGAGTCAAGTTGATGGTTTTGATTTGAGAAATAAATAGTTGATCTTGGTTTCCTAGCTCTAGTCATTTAAGTCCATCAAAATGGAATCTTGGATTTTTAAGGTTGATCATTGTAGATTTAAAGTGAGATTTGCTAGTTGACTGTATCCTTGTAATCTTGAGGCACTAAATGTGTTCAATTTGATTTTAGGGTGTCATGGTTTGGATATCGTGTAGACCAAGACTGTTAGAGAGGGGGTTGATGTGGTGAATGGTGCACTAAGTTTTAGTTTCCTAAGTCTGGGGATCGTGTCTAATTGCATATTTGATATTGATTTCAAAATTCTCATTTGTCATGTGGCTTGCATAAAAAAAAATGGAATTTTGGGCTTTTGGCATGTATTAGGTTGGTTTGATTTGGTTTTCAAGTTTTGGGGTCAAGTAGGAAGGTAGAAAGAGGTAGGATGACAAAACCGAACAAAAATTAGGTGCTGACAACTGCTCCTCTTTGATGGAGGCAGCAAGCTTCCGAACAACAAAGAAAAAGAAGCACATGGAAATTTTTTTAAGGGACGAGAGATTGGATTATGCACATGGAAATTTCTGTTTGTAATAAATTTATATTGGATTGGGTTGGATTAATCCAATATCTGGTCCATTGGTATAAGATAAAAATATAGGTGTAAATGGACCGGCTTTGGGATGAAACCAATTAAATTAAAACCAATTTAAACATATTGGATGGTCTAGACATTGAATTGGACTGGTCCAAAATGGTCCCAAATATTCATTGGATTGGATTGGACCTGGTCCATTGTAATGGACTCACATTGGACTAAATCAGATCGGACCAAATCCAATTCAATTTACACCCATAGATTGGAGGAGGAGGATTAAGGGGGGAGAGTGTTAACTGTTAAAAGAGAGAGAGGTGGGACCCACTTATAATTTCAAGTGGAGCCAACCTATTTATTTTTCTCTAAAAAGAGAAAAGTTCAAGGGAAACCCACTTGTATATTATTTTCAACATTTATTAATCATACATTAAACCATTTTTGGGGCTGATAGAGGCATTTTTTTCAAGTCCAAGGTCTAAATTGGCCCCTCGGATTGTAAAAGGGCAAAAGTGGCCTTTTCACAAACTACAAGGGCTGTCAGAGCTGAAAATCCTTTTCAAAATCATAGAAAATGAAATATATTCATTAACCAGTGCACCATTAATACTTGTGGACAAAAATGGTGCTAACCTTTTAAATAGTCACCCACGTAAATGTTAGTAAATGAAGGTAGTGAGTACTTAGGGGGTGTTTTACAACATGAGTTGTTTTTGTTGTTATTGATTATAGAAAAAAATCAAAATCATCTGGTTTGAAAAGTGAAAAATAGATTGTTTTTCAAAACAAAAATACAAAAATGTTCTTGATTGTGTATGCATTTTTTTTTTTTTGTTTTTAAAACTAAAACCAAAAACATGTTCTTGAATTTCTAGTCTAGTTTCAAAAATATGTTTTCATCTGGTTAATATCGTGATCTATAAGCCATATAATTTCTACACTACAAAGTTTGTTCTTGTTTTCAAAACCATTATTTTGATGGTTCCAAAAACAGGTATTGTTTCTTTGGAACAAAACCAACTTAAAAATAGAGTTCGTTTTTGGTAAGCAAAAAAAAAAAAAAAACAAAAAATAGAGTTCAAGAACATACTTTTGTTCTTTGTTGATGTGATTATTTCACAAACAAAAGAAAACAAAAGCATTATGACCCCTTATGTGGTTGTTTATTTGGGATATTTTATTTTTTTAAGAAATTGGGTTAATTCTGATTTCATAGTCTAAAAATACCAATTAATTGTTTTATTTCTAG
The DNA here is from genome assembly GCF_000365185.1 of Nelumbo nucifera. Next base: position 1,821,597 of record NW_010729133.1, on the reverse strand, counting down.
AAATGGGCTAATTGAGATAAAAGATTATTTATACATATTATGTTAGAAAAATGTAACAAAATAGATAAAAATAGACTTAGTAAGACAACATACTTTATGTTTTATGAAGCTTCTTGTATTTTTAGGGTCAATTATAAATTTACACCCTGTGTGCTTAGAAGGTGGAACACTTGGCCCCAAAACTTTGGTTTGCAACAAAACCCCCTCAACTTTTGGATGTAAACACTTTGCTCCCTATTCTATTAATGGGTTGACAGTGAATGTAGAATTATAAAATTGGCTATTTGACATTCAATGGGATAAGAGAGAAAGTTATCAAAATGATGCAAATGGGCGTACTAAAGCATAATCTCTCTCTCTCTGGATGGGTTACTATGCTTCTAAACCTTGGGATGATGAACTGTGTTTCTTCTTCAGCATGGGTTTGGAAGCACAACAACCCAGTCCGAGAGAGATATTGTGCTTTAGCATGTGTAGTTTCATCATTAAATGGGCAATTTAGAAAATTTACCTTCACTATCAACTCCATTAACAAAGAACGAAGCAAAGCGTTGAAATCCAAAAATTCTAGGGATCTTTATTGCAAAAACAAAGTTTAGGGCGTAAGTGTCAACACTCCTAAAGATGGCAATGGAATAAGTTTAGGAGGGTTTTGTAAATTCTACTCTCTTTGTCTCCCCAAACCTCCCAATTCATACCCTATCCAAAACTTGCAACTTGTTGGAGTTTTGAATTCAAACCCTTCCCACACATGAAAATTCAAAACCCTCCTCGATGCTACTGTACTCTCCCTACCTTTGAGGGTGAGAGCAAGTTGGGTATAGAATTTGCATCTAATTTCAAACAATACAAAGCAAAATAATATAAACATAAAATTTTCCACTAATTTATTAATTATACTTCATAAGGTTGTGTTTTTTGAGGTGTAAAGACAAAACTCCATCGATGTAAAAAAAGATTGGACCAACATGTAAGCGCAAAAAATGAATTGGATAGATGCAGCTTTTACACTGCTGTGTGTTTGGAAGAATAATGTAAAACATCAACGTATTTTCTATATGCATTTGGATGAACAATAGTGTAAAACTACACCCGTGTATTGATAATTGCTGCTATGCATTCCATCTCATGCTGATGAAGTTGATGGAAGGGGTAAATATTAAAAAATTACAGAAACGGTTAGCCTATATGCATTTGGATGCATTCCATCTCATGCTGATATGCATTCCAGGCAACCTTACTGAGCACTGTCAGCCTGGGGCCATACCCTAACACCGTAGTTAAACCTGCCCATAAGATGTTTGATATTTTGCCTAGCCTGCTAGGGGCAACAGTTGAAATGGTTGCGGTTGAAACACCTTACTGAGCACCGTCAAAGAGAGGTGTTCCCTCTTTTTTTTTTAATATTTGTAAAACATATCAAACAGGTAATTGTTTCAACCGTTGACCCTTATAAAATGTAAAATGTCAAAATTTAAAACTCTTGCCACACCGGTTCAGACCTGTAAAATTAAAACATGGCAACCCATCAAGCTCCATCTTGATATTAAGATGAAAACAACAACATCTATAACAATTCATGAGTTAGAATTTGAGTTCAAGAACCAAGACAGTACCTACTTCGATTGGAACTGTCAAAGAGTGTAGGCACATGAGCATTAAGAAATCACTCCTCTTTCTTAGAAACATCTGTGGACCTTTCTCCATGTACTCTTTAGCATTTTTTGAGCTCAAAACTTTTATTATTTTTTTTCCCATACTGCAACTCCACCATGTTGAAATATTTAGTAACCTAAAGGCACTTCATCCCTGCTCTTCATCAAATGCCCAAGTATATATGGACATTTGTTGCTACAAATCAAGACATTGAAGTAAAGCAGCAAAGCAACACCTTGACAACTTGACAAATGTGCTACAAATCACACACTACTTCTCCCTCCTAAGTAGAAGTTGTCTTACCACCACTATCCTACCTCTATTTAGCAATCACTAAGGCTGTCTGCTCAATCTCAATGAACTGTCCCATGGCTGATTTAACGATGTATCACATTTTAAATAAGTAAATCAAACTCTAGGCTAAGACCAGTAAAGAAGTCAGAAACCTATCTCAATTAAGTTCTTATATTGCTTTGCATCAGGATAATCTCTCTACTACTCAGAAGACCAGTAAAGAAGTCAAAAACCTATCTCAATGAATCTCATCACATGCATCCCCTTATGCTAAATGATAACCATAGACATAGGAATGTATGTGATATTGTGATATAAACCAAAACTATTGGCCTTTGGGGTTGGGCCTCCAATGGATCTTGGATGGTTTCTCATTAGAGTTTAATAACCTGTTGATTCCCCTTATATGTAGTACATGATATTCAGTATGTATGCATGATGAATTTGCATATCATTAGGAAGACAGTTTTGGAATAGGCCTTCATACAATGAACTTAGAAAACTAGGGTTAGGAGCTCTGATATTCAGTTATTTACTAAACTTGATCAAGACTAAATCCTAATGAGAACATAAATCTCTCACTCAAAAGGCCTGACCACCCAAAAATAAACACAATCAGAAGCAAAATAAACCTGAAAGATCTAATTAAACCAAAGAGTTAGAAGCTGAAGTTGATCCACAAGAAATTTTATTGAAGACAGGGTGAATGTGTAGAATGTACAAAAGGAATAAGGATCTCAAGTGAGGAAAACAACAATCAGTACCACCACAAATACAAGTTTTAAGAAGGAAAAAGTTTCCTTCTACAAGGAATCTCTCTCACCTCCCCAACCTTGATAAGATCATCACCTTGCTTGTTTTCTTCTCACTTGTAGTTTGCAGATGATACCATCATTATCTATAAATTGATCCTAAATAGTTGGGGTAAGGCTTCGTCCCATTGACTGCCTCTTTTCATTAGCCACTGATGAACATCCATTCCAGTTTAAAATAAACATATATCAGACTTCGGTGGGAGAGGTGGTAACTAAAAGTGCTTGCAGGGGCACTGGGATATGAGTTAAGATGATTCTTAGTGCTATTGATCCTATTATGAAGAATGGCTTTTGGAGGTTTCTGCATTTATAGACAATTCCTAAGCTCATGGATATTTTAAAGATTGGATATCCCAGGAAGAAAATCTCCTTCAGATCTAGTTCATCTCATAAAACAACATAGATTTACTACCACTAAAAGCATAGAGATATCTTCATTCCTAGAAAGGGCTTTTGTTCGCCTTGAAGCATGGTTCCAGTGGTTCAATACTACACAATCAAGTAAGATATCCAATTTCTAATAATGGAAATTGCAATTTTACTTGGTAGCTCTATCCTTCAAAACATCTAGAAGGATATTGATTAGTTAAAACTAGCATATTTATCTTGCTTTAGAAGTAGAGAGCTGCACTAGACTTGTTTGACATTTCTCATGAGAACAAGTTTCTAAATGTGTTACAGAGATTTTTGATTGTGTTAAGAATGAAAATTTATACTCAAGACATCTTAGTAGGTTATTGTATTGACTTTTTTCTCTATTAAAATTCCAAAAATCTATTGATTACAGGTACACTATACTGTATGGTGTATATTTACAGTTCAATACTTCATTTTCTAGGAAAGGATATTAGCAGTTATTACTGGCATAGAAGAGACAAGGCAACAACTCGTGAACTAAACCCAAAGGTTCAAATTACAACTTTGTGATCACCTGCGATTATTGATGTTGATTTTTCTAATTTGCTTTTACAGGAATGGAATTGTTATTTCTTAATTTCTCTTTCATGTAGTCTTAATGAATTTTAGGAATTGAGAATTCAACAAGTTCAGATCAAGTTGGGTAGACTCAACTAAGTACTCAGAAATGAAATTGTGCTTTTCAAAGTTCATTTAACATTAGTAACATTACCTCTAAAAAGGATTAATCTAATTCTAAATCATGCTTCCTGGAAAAAGTGGTTGTATTTTACTATGATTCAAAATTTGCATGTATGCAAGAATTTCATTAAAAGTTTATAGCTATTTGCTAGTCCACATAACAAAATTTGACAAAAAGAAGGCACTATGTTTGTGGGTGAACATTTACTTCTCATTATCATGTAATTTGGTTTGTGAACAAGTTTACTCTTTTGATCTACCATACCAACCATGCAAGTTCCAGGTACCTACTAGCATGGCACAACTTAATTTGAAAGAAGTAGAAAATATTTTGACGAAGAAGTCAATTTTTCCTAGGCAGTGTGGGATCAAAACCAGTCTTTAAAAACCCATCTTGGAACTTGAACCATTTCCCCTTCTAGGTCAATGGGTCAGCAGTTCAACCATCTCAGTCAACCCATGATGTCACCAACATAAAATTTCAAACAAAAATTAAAAGAATCCAATAACCCATTGAATTGAACAGGTCAACCACATGGGTTGTGGTGATTGACCAAGTAAATGTTTTTTTTTTTTTTTTTTGTCAAAAAAGTGGGTTAGAGATTGAGGCACCTAGTATTGTGACAGGTTCACTTCACTGCTCTGACTGGCTGGATCAATAATGGGTTGAAAACACTGATCAAAACATGTTATTTGGTTTGTAATTCAGTCTTTTCTTGGAGAGATCCTTTTCCATTTGAATAATTTTCTAAATGTCATGACTTTGGCATATGAAGCTTTTTTCATTTACAATTTAGCTGGAGCACTCAACTAAGAGGCGATTTGAGTAAATTGCATTGGATATTAAGTGAAAAGTAGCCATCGATGGTAAATATGGAGTCACTATTTTCAACTCAGATGACCAGGGGAAAATCATGTGAAGCTGTTTGAGAGTTGCAATCGTTTGGTCTATTTGGGACCAATGATATTAAGTGAAAAGTTGTTTTCAACTTGATGGTTGTTCTTTGAGCAATTTGGGACCAAAGATACTGTTGATCCCATGTATTTTATGGTTGGTGGGAGTGTTATCATTGGTTCCACATTCCACTATACGGACAATGCATTTGGCTAATCCGATCTCCAATTGGGGCTTTCAGATTCAGGTATTGAAGAAGGGGTTTACAATTGATGTATTCCATGAATATATAATAGTGGACATAGAGCACTTGGTCAAATAAGCTCTAATATCATCCAAAGGAACTATTCAACCTAAAAACTTAAGATATTAGGTGAGACCCCTGAAAAAGGTTTTTATTCTCTAATAGGATAGGATGCTCATTTCTATTAGAGTTGTCAATGGGTTGTGTTTATTGGATAGAGCCAAATCAACCAAACGGGTTATGTTGGTTTTAGTTTTTGTGGTTTATGTCCTAAATAATAATTGGATTGGGACCTGCTCTTGATGCTCTGAACCAATTATGATGTGGACCAATATATAGAGGTCTCACTTTTTTGTACTTTTTGTTATATTTCATGTTTAAAAGTGTAAATTTCATAAATCGTACATAAGATAATTTTGGATAAAATTATCAAAATATAAACAGTTTATTATTTTATCATGATTAATAATAGGTGTCAAGTATAATCTGATTTGATTATCATGATTAATAATTGATTCGAGACTGGCCCACCATCTCTTGGTGGGTAATGAACACACTTCCTTTGTGTTGTTTTCAATTGAAACTTAGAATCATGAAATTGGAAAATTCAAATGGATAATAATTAAATACATAGAGAAATAAAAAAAAAAGAGAAAATCAGAAATATATCTTGATGGTTAGCTCAGTTTGGAATGAATACAAATACAAATACAAATACGTAGAATGCAAAACCTTGTATTTTGTATTATTTTATATGTATTTATACTGTATATATTTGTATATGTACTATTTCCAAACTGAGCCTTAATCAATTTTTAGAAGCACAAAATTGAATAGAAATAGGGCCTAATGGGCAGGAGTTCCTATTATAGAACACTTTTTGCAAAGATTTTAATAGAAAACTAATGTCGCGTTTAGGGGGCTTTTCTTCTCTAAATGGGCTTTTTAATAAGCACTTTTTGAATAAGTGCTTACAAGAGAATTACTTTTTAGCATTGGTGGTGATGGGCTTTTTTTTAAAATGTGCTTCTCATAAACTTAAAAAAGTTAGAAGCCAAAGCCATTATGTTTTGGCTTTTTTCTGAATGGACTTTTTGATTAAAAAAGTCGGTTTGCAGCTGTTTTACCATGCGGTTATTTTGGTGCTTTTGGATTCCTATTAGATGCCCCGCAAACACAGCCCAAGAGAGTCCCAGAATCCAGAGAGGATTTGGCCACTTATGATAACCGTTGGATTGGAATAGTTTTTAGATTAGGCAATGGTCGTTGGTGAGCGATCACGTGCAGAGCACGTGCTATTTCGATATAATAAAACCCTTTTTCCAGCTCTAAAACCTTTCCTCTTCGTTCTGAGGGAAAGAAGAGCAGAACTACAGTGCAAGTAGGAGAGAATGGCGAACGCAGATGTCGAAGCCGTGGACTTCGAGCCCGAAGAGGACGACCTCATGGACGAAGACGGAGCTGTGGACGTTGAAACTTCGCCGAGAGCTCCTCTTCCGAAGCTCAAATCTGCCATCACTGGTGGTTCATCCTCGTTGTCTGGTCCAAAGAAGACCAAAGGTAGAGGTTTTCGAGAAGAAACCGACGCGGAACGCAATAGTCGCTTCGCCGCCAATAATTTCGAATCCTTGGACTCGGATGGCGGCCCCGGTCCCCAACGATGTCAGTTCTTCTACCTACATCTATTTCTTTCTCGCTGTTACTGCTTGCTTTCGTATTTTAGGGTTTCTTAACTGTTATGTTGTTTCCGTTCCTCTTCTTTCTCCTTTTAGTTCTCCTTCACTGCATGTTTAGGGTTTTAGGGTATTCTTTAGATGTTTTCAGTTAGTAAAAGCGACCCCTTAAACGAAATGCAATAATATCCTTGTTTGAGATGCATACTGTTATGGGATAAACAACGCCTCGCCTTTGCTCTTATGGAGACTTTCCAACGCTAGATATGTATAGTTATTAGTACTGGCCAGTACTTAGATTGGGGGAGCTGAGGTTCCCACTTTTGGGACAAATCTTCATCCTTTAACTTCCTTTATGAATGGAAATAAAAAAGAAAAGAAGGAAAGGAAACGGAAAGGACATTATATGTGGCTGTCCCAAAATATTTTTTTGACCATAAAGCTGTCCAAAAATATTCTATGCTTGTTAACAGTTTACTGCCTATGTTCATGCTCTCTTTCTAAGCGGATGGCCTTGGAGGTCGCTGATCTTGTAAGTTGTAATCCACCTGAACAAACAATTCAATAACTGTCAGGGATTTAGCTCTCCTAATCAAGTGCCTTAGAGCCCATTGGTCTTCATCTTGTCTGTCAGGGCTGATTAGCTTCTATAGAGTTGTTTGTCTCCCTTATATATATATATTCTTAAAATGCCAAGAATACATATCTACATATATATATATATATTCTTAAAATGCCAAGATTAACTTCTATATAGTTGTCTGTCTCCCTTATATATATATATTCTTAAAATGCCAAGAATACATATCTACATATATATATGTATATATTTATATTTATATTTATAGTAAAATGCCAAGAAGAAGCCATCTGGACCTTGTGCTTTCTCCTTATCAAGAGAGAAAACCCTTTTGTGGATTTTCTAGTTTCTACTTTAAAACCTCTCTACGATTCTTCTTGGCATTACAGATTCTTGGGCCTGGATAATTCCCTAAAGAAAGTCTCTCTATTCTCTCTAAAGTGTAGAGCTTATTCTGGTAGAAGTTAACAATTTCCTTAGCTATCAACTTTGGGTCATTTGTTTTTTCCCTCTCATAAGTAGCTTGCTAATGTAATTTTTTTCTCCCTTTTTCATTTGCATACCTGTAATAAAATTTTCTGTTGCCATCCCTCTTTTACCCACTTCACTCTTGATTCATGCCTCCTACAAATTTGTTCTCTATGGATGAACATCTCTTTAGTCCTCCTTAACTTCTGCCCTTCTTACCTTTCTTCATTCAATCCTTATCTTTTCCGGTGATTAAACTCTTCTAAAGTCTCTAAGTTATATCTTTTCCATATCTGTTGCCCTAAATTGGGACTTTGGTTTTTGTAGGGGTTAAGGGGTAATGAGTCTGTTTGTGCTTCAGAGTTATTACTTTTGCTTGAGTCACTTTGTTTGGACCCTACTAAATCTGATGGAAGAATTTGGATCCCTGTCCCAAAAGGCACCTTTGCTTGTGCTTCTTTCTTCAAATCCCTTAGTCCTAATTTGGATCCCTCTCCAAGGGATGCTGAAATTGATTCTTTATCTCATTTGCTTGGCCTCTTTAATCAGATTTGTCTAGATCCTTTCAAGCCAGACAAAAGGGTGTGGGTTCCTACCCCCAAAGGGATGTCTACTTGTACCTCATTCCTTAAGTCCTTGTTTCAGTCTTACACCCAACAGGCCTTTCCCTCAAAGGAAATTTGGTTCAGGCCGATTTCCCCAAAGGTTATGGCTTTCTTCTGTACTACAGAAAATTAAACACTTTAGGTAACCTACAAAAGAGAAGACCTTTCCTTTGTATTTATCCCAACTGGTGTATCCTCTGTAGAGCTCACGGGGAGGACTGTTACCATCTATTCATTTCCTGTCCACACTCTCTACAGAATTGTGGGTTTGGCTACTCTCTTTGTTTGGGTGTAATTGAAGCTTGCCAGCAGAAGTATGGTTGATCTTTGATCAGTCTACCTTCAGCTGGCCTACAAAAAGAGGAAGATCAATGTGGAGATGTGCGAGAGCAGCCTTGATTTGGATGCTATGGGAAGAAAGGAATGATAGAATCTTTCAAGAGAAGGAAAGAAATAACCAGAAATCGAAGGACTGTGTGTTGTCTAGGGCAATACAATGGTTGACGAATTTGGACCTGTTCCATCAGTTCTTCTTTAATGACTTTTGGAGAAACTGGTTAGCAATAGCGAGGTGCTCTTCCATCAAGAGCAGGGTAGCCCCAAGGTGGTGTCCTCTGGCTGAAGGCTCCTTGAATCTGAACTTCGATGGTAACAATTTGGGCAATCCAGGGCCATCTGGAGTGGGGGATTCTGAGGAATGAGTTTGGAGAGGTTGTTTTGTTGTACTCAGGTCCTTTGGGTCTTGGTGACTCTGTTAGGGCAGAAATGCTAGCTGCTGTACAAGGGGTGCAGTTTGCAAACCAAATGCGGGTACAACAACTAATTATTGAGGGGGACTCAAAGGTGGTGGTGGGCTGGTTAATGAAATATGAGGAGACTTTTTGGTGCTATAAGAACAAAGTTAAGAAGATTAAATGGCTAACAAGGAGACCGGCATATTCCTTGTTAGCCATTTAATCTTCTTAACTGATTGGTGCTCTGAGAACCCCCTATTTGCTAATGTTGTTCATTCATTCATTCCAATAAAATATCTTCTTAAAAGGCAATTAAAGTTATAAAATTATTATTTTCCATGTATAAGAATGTCAAACCCTAACATAGACTTGTTCGGGCTTGCCTTGAGGGGTGTGGTCGGGGGTCCGGGGGCGGAGGCCCCAGCCCAGCCGTTAGACTCAAAAAAAGGCAAAAAGTGCAAAATTTTAAGAAGGCGCATGCCTGGGCTGAGGCGCAAGGCGCACCAAGACTAGACATGCGCCTTTTGAAAGGGGTGCACCTAGAACCTGGGTGAGGCGCTTACCCCAAAATGCTCCTTTCCTGTGCGCCTAGGCGTGCGCCTTTTAAATAACTGGGTGACCCTACAAGGGCAGAGATATTAGCTGTTGTACAAGGGATCCAGATTGTGAACCAGCTTGGGGTGGAGCATTTACTGATTGGAGGTGACTCTAAGGTGGTAGGGGGTGGCTTTTGAACCCAAATTCTGTCATATGGGGCTATAGAGATCTCCTCAAAAAAGTGAAATGACTAACTAATAATATGATAATTAGTGTTCAATGGGTGAGCAGATTGGCAAATGCTGTGGCTGATTCATTAGCAAAACAAGGGGTTTCTCGGGACTGTCTCTTTTGGGCTACTTTGTAACTTGTTCTAGTTGAGTTTGAAAAGCTGTAATTAGTTTTTCTGGAGAAGTCACATTTTGTCCCTCTCCTTGGGATGCTTGTTACTCTTATCGTTTGTGTTTAATAAAAGCATTATTCCGCTCCTCTAGCCTATCCTTCTGCTTCCGGCTGATAAATCTTAGAATTAAAGTTTAACAAGTTTCAGGAATTGTTCTTCTCAATCCAGGTTCCAGAGGGACAGGAAGTCCTCCTTCGTGTGCAAATTAAATCAAGTCAACCTGGTCTTTTGAAGTAATAGATCTGTACAGTTTTGACTAGATGCAAATTCTCTGAATCCCCTCATGATTCTTTTGATTTCCCTCCAATTAAACTTCTCATGCGCAAATCTGCATTGTTGTCAAGGCTTTGTCTAGGCTCCTGCCTAGAAGGTTTAGAGAAGAGAAAAAGAAAGCATAGAAGAAGGATAAAAGAGGTCCCCCCTCTTACAACTACTCTCTTTATTTCTTTACTAAAAGATACTCTCAGAACAAACAAAATAAAAGGGCTGTTCTTTCTCTTTTTGTTGTTCTCTTAAATTTTATTAGCATCAAATTATAACAATTCTTTAGTTGCTCATTTGACATGAAATTGCTTTATTAAATATTTATTTAATATAGTGTTATTTTTGAAATAATGAAACTAATATATTTAATTGCTTTTATCTTTTAGATATGATGATTTGTCTTTTTCTTTTGATAAATAACAGTAAATTTCATTAATGAGAGAAAAAGTGATCACCCCAAAGGGGCCTCATACATCACAATAAAAAGAGAAAACTGAATGCAAACTTCAGCCCTTACAGATTACCGCCCAGCCCTGTGCAACCCAATTCTAAAACATCTTTCCTCACCCTAGCTATTGCCAAAGAGTCTGCCAAGACATTAGCACTTCTAGGCACCCAATAGAACAAGGCATTCAAGGAGCCACCTAGGGCTTGAGCCAATCTCACTAGATGTCTAAACTTCTGAGGACTTTGGTGTTGTGATTTTATCCAACAAATAATGGTTTGACAATATCTTTCCACTTCCACATTTGTCAATCCCTGCAGTTTCAACAGCTTTAGGCCTTGAATTAGGGCTAATAACTACAGATCTTAAGGAATTGTCTTGATCAATTGGCCCCGAGTAGTTGAGAATTATGATGCCATTTACATCCCTAACCAGACTCCTTACTCTAGAATGCCCTAGGTTTCCTAAACATCACCTATGTTTAACGGACCAATGATCCACCCTATTCTTTGTGATCTCAAAAATAATCTTCTTCTTTAAATTTTTCTTCAAGTATTCTTGAGTTTCTTTCACTCCATAACCTTAAAGAACAACTCCCTGCACACATTGCCCTACAATTGTTTTGCCTTTGATTGCCACCACTAAAGAAATCAAGTTTGAATAGGTCTCTCACTTCATTTCGATGCATAGGAGCAATGTGAAAGCAGGTGGTTTGTTTTTCTCAAGTCAACTCAACTAAGCCTGGCCGCATGAATCTTGTTCCGACATTTTGCTCTGTTCAATGCCATATCCATTATAAAGTTATGAGCCCTTAATTCATTTTTCACTACTTCAACCAAGTTTTAAAATGTTGATGTTGATGGAAATGTCACTTGCCAAAATATAGGACATATGTCGGAAATGTCGAGTGGAAATATTGTAAAAATTAGAGACATTGTGGAAATATTATGAAGTATGTGGAAATATGCAATGATATTTTGTAAAATGATAAAAGAAGCATTAATACATATTTCTAGACTATTATCTTATTCCCAACCATTATATAAAGCTAAGAAACTAAGATCAGTAACAAATTAGTAAATGACGATTTACTGATTTATTATGCATTTTGATGTTTTTACAAGGTTATCTGATATTTTCTTTTCTTATATTTAATTCTGATTTATTATAAATTCTAATATATTTATTTCACACTAGTAAATAGAAATACATTGATTCTGATTTTTTAAATATTAAAGTTATAATACAATATGTTTTATTATAAATTTAATAAACTGATTCTCCTTTTTGTAGTATTAAGATTATGATAAATTCTGATTTCTTATAAAACATAATGAATTTATTATGATTTTTAATACTAAACTTATAATAAATTATGATTTAGTATAAAATTTAATAAATTTATTCTGATTTTTTATATTAAATGTAGAATATGATTTATTATAAAATTTAATAAACATTTTCTAATTTTAATAAATATTTTAGAAAATACTAACTAGTTAATATTTTATTACTTGAAAAATATTTTATGTTTTATATTATAAAGTAATTAATTTATTCTTTTGTTTTTTTATTTTGTTAATTCTTTTTTATAAATATTTTATTTGAAATATTAAATAGAAATTATTAATGGAATAAATTATATTAATATATTGTATTATAATAATATAATATACTAATATATTATATTATTAATGTACATTAGTCGACATCTTGTCGACATAATAGGAAAAAACTGTCTTTTTTTTCGTTATTTGGATCGATTTGGTCGACATTTCCGAAATAATGTAATTTTTATATTACTATCCATTTTCATGTCAATGAGCCTCAACATCGACATATGTCGGGCGACATTAGCGACATTTCGCGACATTTGAAACCATGACTTCAACTCATTCCTTTTTTGTGATGATCCTAACTCTTCTAGGCCTTTTATGTTGTAATATACCACTTCTTCTCACAGGTTTTGTCGGTTGTCTTCTTTGCAGATGACCAACTTATCTAAATCTGCATTCCCTTATTTATCATGGTTCGAGAGAAATCATTGTTATTAGTAAAAACATTGCTATTTTTTTTCTATTTATACGCATGTTGATTGGTATATAAAGCTAAGGAACTAACCTAGAATTCAGCTTTTTGTTTTGTAAAGTTCTACTGCAAGTTGGTGCTCCATTGTCTCCTTGAACAATTTATATGCTTTAAACCAATTTTATAGCTTTTTAAATTGAAAATTAGTCTTCTATGATGTCCTTTTGCTTTTTTCACCATCATTTTGTACAAATGATAAGGTGTAAGTTGTGCTATACTAAAAGTTGGTATAAATCTCATTAAAAAGACCAAGGTGAAGCGCATGGTGATTCCAAATAGAATACCTTATTGTTTTGGTCTTGCCTTAACAACTATGCAAGTTAATTAATCCTCAGATAAGGGCTCTTTAACCTACATACGATGAAAAATGAACAAGTCTTTAAATTAGTTTTAAATGGCCTAAATGTCTTATTCTAAAGTTTAACTTCATTAACAAAAATAAAAATAAAGAAATGAAAAAAAAAATACAAAGCTAGGTCATCATAACATCAATTCAAGTTCTATGAATTGGATAAATTATAGAATAGTGTTTTAAAAGGTGTAGGAGGCATATGCTTGGAGGCGCACCTCTAAGTGAGGCACCCCCAAAACGCCCTGAGGTGTATGCCTCATGTGCCTCAGACAAAAGGATATAAAAAAAGAAAAGAAGGGAAAGGAAAGGAAAAGGGAAAGAAAAGAAAGAAAAGAAAAGGGAATGGAAGGGAAAAGAAAGTTTGAGGGGGGGCTTTGCCCCTCCCCCAATTCTTTTTATTTATTTTTTCTTTTTTTTTGCGTGTGTGTGTTGAGGTGGGGGGTGGGCATCTTTTTAAACCCTCTTTCCTCCTCCCCCTCCTCTTCTAAAAGAGGCTTGTGCCTCTTACGTTCTAAACTATGCCTTACATCTTCAGTAGTGGAATGCCTTACATGAGTTACATCATGCCTCCGTAATTTAAAACATTTCTGTAGAATTCACAAGTTGAATTGACAAACCATAAAGTTCAAACAATAATCATAAGATTTTCTGGAGAAGGATTCAGTTGTAATGTTTGAATTGAAACATTACTATTCATGATTTGAATAGTTAATTGTATTTATAAAATGCAAGAGTTCAACAATATTGCTCAAGTTCCCTAAATCCCCAAGTATTACTCTTCCCGTCCATCCCATAGTTTGTGTGGCAATTTGTTCCCTACTGTCTTTCTCTACTCTCATTTTTGAAAAGTTGAATAAGCATTTTTATTAGGGATGCAGCTTCAGTAATTGGAGGAGTAATAAGAAATATCTGTTGTGATATCCTTCTCAACTATTTGGGATCTGTTGGGAATAACAACTCTCTAAAGGCAAAAATCCTTGCTCTTAGGCAAGATCTAAAATTGGCACCGATGCAGGAACGATCAGATTTGAGGGTGGAAAAGGATTGCCAAGTTCTTTAAAGCTGGATGAGAATGTGAGATAACACTCCTTGGTAGTATAGGGTATTATTATTATTTTTTTTAGAAAATTTAACCAGATTTCATTAAGAAGAAGAGAGGGAACAAGGGGAGATATACAGAGTGGGGGAAGAACCCCTACTAGTTACAATGGGGGAAGCTTGTCGCTATACAATTGCTCCAAATACACACCAAATTTAGCTAGGCCATCTGCAGTATGATTCTGTTCCCTAGGAATCCAAACTATGTTAACATTCAAACAATTCAAAGAATCCCAAGCCTCTGTCAGATAGTGATTCAGTCTCCAAGGACCCCTCTCTTTGTCTCTCAACCATTTTATCGTATTTTCTGAATCTCCTGCAATAGTCAAATTCTGAATTCCCAAATTTTTTATTATCCTGATTCCGGTGAGAACAGCCATCACTTCATCCTTTGTGGAGTCAGCCAAGCCAATTGGGCCACTAAACGTCCAGCATATATTTCCCCTTTCATCCCTTACTATGCCTCCAATACCAGCAAACCCAGGGTTGCCTAAGGCACAACCGTCAAAGTTAAGGGTAATCACCCCTTCAAAGGAGAGAATGTGGTGTCTGAAAACCGTTTTCTGGGGATGAGGGAAAAACAGAAAAGGGTAAGCATCTCTGTTCTTATCATTGACTGAAAATCCTTTGAACAGATCTGAATGCACCGTCCATAGATTGCAAAGGTAAGTAATGTCTGAGATTAATTCCTCCAGGGTTCTGCTTTTATTGTCAAAGAGGTGATTGTTTCTTTCATCCCAAACGCCTCATAACACTGCATGTAACACTGATTGCCAAAAGACTTTACCCCTTTTACTTAAATCTGTTCCTTGCAATTGGTGCAAAATGTCCATAATATGTTTTGGGAAGGCCCAGCTATAACCTGCCATTTTCAAGAAGTGTGACCATATATCCTTTGGGTAAACCTGCAGTGAAGAAAGATGTGATCTGCTGATTCACTCTTGCTGAGGCATAGAATACAAACATGGGGAGAAATGAAGCATCTACCCAAGAGTTTTTTTCTGAAGGAGATCACAGGTATTAATTTTTTGGAGACAAGCTTCCCAAACAAAGAAGCAAATTCTTGTAGGAATGTGGCTACACCAAATTTTCTTAGCAATCAAAGCCCTGAACATAGACTTAGAAGAGAATTCATCATTTGGGTGTAAGGTCCAGATTCGGGTGTCAGAATAAGAGGGGGAGGTGTATGCTTCTTTGAGGGTCTGAATTAGGGCTATTAGATCAGGAATCTCTGAGTTCCTAAGGGGTCTTCTGAGGTGTAGGTTTAAAGATTTCTTGGCATTTGGTTTGGAAGGCAGGAAGAAATAGTGGCTTCTTGGTTGAGGGATAGATTAAAAAGCCTAGGGAAAGAGGCAGCCAGGGTGGAATCCCCCCACCAAAGATCTTTCCAGAATTTAATTTTAGAACCATTTCCCACTTTATACCTTATAAAAGGAAAGAAAGAAGTATTAATGGAACAGATACCTTTCCAGGGATTTGTTGCTTATATTTCTGTCCAGTTTTTTGAATATACACTTATTTTTCAAATGAAATTGGATGTTACTTATAAACAAATTATTAGGGATGCAACGCAGTGGCAGTTAGGTTGGGCCTGGGTGGGTTGGCTTTGGTCCAGTTTTTGCAATCTAGCCTAAAAATATGAAAATTTAAGTTGGGGAAGATTTTAACTCTATATTCTGCACTAGCTATAAAATATTTGTCCACTGATTAAATGGTAGCTGTTCTGGCAGATTTGTTTTCTACAGTAGCTTCTGCCTTCCATGTCATAGATCAAATTTATAATTTTAATATTTAGATGCTACTAATCTTGAGTTCTTTTTATTGTTTATTTGTCTTAGGCCTACTCATTTGTCCATGAAATACAATATTTCTGTTTAATTTGCCATTCTGGAATCTTACTTTTCTTCAGCATAAAAGAGTTTTTGTCTAAAGTCCTTTTATGCACCTTATACAAAAAAGAAAAAGCTTTTCATGCACTAATTTTTGTCATTGTTTAGCTTATTGTTTTGTATTACTATGCCAGATGATCCATGGATAAAATTGTGTCCAAATGTCTATTATATGGTTCATCTCATTGAGTCTTTTTAGTATCTTTATTTTCTTTTTTATCCCTTTTTCTAATTGTAATCTTTAGAATACTTAATTTTTCATTAAATATATTCAGCTATTGAGGGATGGATTATTTTGGTTACCGGGGTACACGAGGAGGCACAAGAGGATGATCTCCAGAATGCCTTTGGTGAATTTGGGGAGATTAGGAACTTGCATCTAAATCTTGATCGTCGCACGGGATTTGTGAAGGTAAGTAAAATTATTTTAATTTAAAATATGCATTTGGATCCATCACCAATGAACCTCATATATAGATGATCTTAAACTTGACTTTACCTTTTTTTTGTTTCTTCATTTCTTTGTATTCTATCTATGTGGATACATTTGTTGACCAATGATCAAGGATTCATAATACTGACAACCTACTTTTTTCTATATCGTGAGAAAGTTATTATTGAAGATAGAAATTCACTAGGTTGGTAAATTCTTTTTTGATCACTAACTGTAACTCATTAAGATTAAATCTAGAGTATCTGTACAATTAGCATTGGAGATAAAATAGCATTTCTCCAAGCACCACAAAATTTACAGCTGAGCCTATAACATTTGATCTCTGCCCACCCCACCCTTTGTTTTGCCAAGGAATCAGCCATGCTGTTGGCCATCCTTTGCACTGACTGAAAATTTTCATCCATGTCCCTTGTTAACCATTTTAGCCTTTTCATTCATTTTTGTACACCCAAAAGACATTCTCTTAATTCTTGAGCCACTTAATCACCAATTACAGGTCTCCTTCAATAATCAGTTTATTCACGTTGAGCTTCTTTGCTCTGTAAACTCCCTTAATGCCATTATTTCTGCTTTCAATGAATCTCAATACAAATCGGTCCTGAAAATTATGCTACCACATGACCTGATTAATTCCTGTAGATCCCTCCCACACATTATAAAGCCTTGCAAATGTTTATGGATATGGGTTTTAGGTGTAGAGAGAAGAAGAGAAGAGAGAGTAGAAATGAGTGTGCACTTGGTGGAGAGAAATGTGTCTTTCCCCCCTTGTTGATTTACTTAAAAGAATGAATGAGAGAGACTGAAAAAAGAATGAATGAGAGAGGGTGAACTCCTCCAGAGGATGTGGTGGGTCTCTTTGATCCAAATTTCCTGAGACCGCCAAAGAAAAGGGGAAGAATTATGTGGAAAGCAGTGAGAGCAGCCATGTTATGGACTGTTTGGGAAGAAAGGAATTGGAGGATTTTCAGTGAAAAGAGTAGAACAGAGCTGGAGATCATTGACGCAATTAAAAGTAAGTTGCACATAGGGTGAAGACCCTGGAGGACTTCCAATTTTTCTCAATAATGACATTTTGAGAACCTGGAAGGAAGTGGCACTATCGGCTCAAGTCAAGGAGGAGTAACTATGAACTGGACACCCCAGCAACCAACTTTGTTATACTCAACTTTGATGGAAGTTATTTTGCAATCAAGTTGCAGCTGGATTGAGTGTAGTCTTCCGAGACATAGAAGGAAAGATGTTTGTTTTGTTTCCAGGACCCTTGACAGATGGTAATAATGCATTGACAGCTGAGCTGCATGGACTACTTCATGGTTTAAAATTTGCTAAGCAATTTGGTTTCCACAACTGGAGGTAGAAGGGACTCTCAGGTGATCATTTCTTGGACAAAATGCAACTATCATAACCCGTGGATCTACAGACATACTTTTTGGGAAATAGAAAGCATAACAAGGAGATGAATGTTGTCTTTAAATGGGTAAGAAGAACAGCAAATGGGATGGTTGATGGTCTGGCTAAACAAGGGACAGCTAGGCACCAAATGTTTTAGGCAACATTATATATTATATATCAGTCTGTGGGATGGAGAAAACTCCCACCTTATTGTAATACTTAAACTTGATTTTAATAAAATCTCGTTTTATTGGTAAAAACCTTATATGCTTAATATAGCTTCTACAACTTCCCCTCATGCTAATTCATCTCCTTTTGTGACTTAAACTTGTAGTAAATAGGTCAGCTAATTCATCTTCAAATTTGACAATACATCTTCACTGAGAACTTCCTCTCTTACAAAGTCCTTTAATGTCTTTTGTTATTTCATGGAACATTGGATTGACACAATGTGGATTGCAGACTAGTTATCAAAGAATAACTTCATGGGAGTTGAAGTTTTTCCCCTTTTTCTTTTTGTTTTGATTGGTAACATAGGAGTTGAAGTTGTTAGCAAACACCCAATCTCTTGAAGCACGTTCTTTGACCATATTAATTGAAATGATCAGCACCAATAACCAAGAGATACCTGGCACCACTGTCTTCAGTAGCTCCTCCTCTTTAGTGGAGCTGGTGTTGAAGATCCTCATATTATATTTCCTTCCAAACTGTCCTTTTTGTTGTTCTTTTTTTGAGAAATGTTAACTGAATTCATTAAAGAAAAAGAGGTTACACAAGGAGGTGTACAAATGCAAAACAGGGATCAGACCCCTAAAGATTACACAGGAGGAACTCTGTCACAGTACAAGGTCTCTGAAATAGCACCTAGCTTTGTTAATCCATCTGCAATGGCATTTACACAGGAGGAACTCTGTCACAGTACACCCAGCAGATGTTCCCATTTTCATCTCTTAAAGCACCTCCAATGCCAGCAACACCAGGGTTACCTAAAGCACTTCCATCAAAACTTAGAGTTCCGGCTCCTTCCCTTTTGAGAAATGCACCCCTGGAGATGGGTGGGGGGGATGGGGAGGAGAACAAGAAGTTAACTGCATTCCTGTTTAGATTGTTAACATTGATTCCTCTGAACACATCTGAGCTGGAAATCCACAAATTAAAATGATAGTTGATGTGAGAGATCAACTCACTCTTGGATTTGGCCTAATCTCTTTCCTCCCAAATTCCCCAAAGCACAGCATGCATCACTATTTGCCAGTACACCTTGCCTCTCCTACTCAGTCCTTTTCCTTGCCACTGAAATAGCAAGTCCTGAGGTGATTTGGAGCAACCCAGCTGTACCCGGCTAGCTGCAAGAAGTAGTTCCAAATGTACCTGGTTTCCTGGCAATGGATGAACAAGTGGTTGGCTGACTCTCCTTCTCGGAAGCAGAGGATGCAGACATGGGGAGAGATATAAAGTCTGCCAAGATTTTTCTTTTGCAGCAAATTGCAGGTGTTTATTCAATGCAGACAAGCCGCCCATATGAAGAAGCACACTCTTGAGGGGACGAAGTTGCACCAGACCTTCTTGAAAGGAAAAACACAGTTTTGCTCTTCTGCAACCAGAGCCTTGAAAAAGACTTGGAAGAGAACTTGCCAGCAGGGTGGGGTTTCCAAACACGGGAGCCTAGGGAGTTTGGGGAAATGTAGGCCTCTCTGAGAGAAAGGAGGAGGTCAGTTAACTCATTGATCTCCGAATCCCTTAAGGGTCTTCTAAGGCTCAAGTTTATATTTCTCTTGATCGGAGAAGAGGGAAGGCACTGGGAGATGGTTGCTTCTTTGTTGAGGGAGAGGTTAAAGAATTTAGGGTAAGAATTTTCTAGGGTAGAATTGCCCCACCGTAGGTCTGTCCAGAACTTTATTCTAGTGCGCCATTACCCACTCTAAGCTTTATGAAAGGGATAAAACTGTTATAAGTAGAAATGATACCTTTCCATGGGTTTGCGGAAGCTAGTTGGTTTGAATGAGGATTGCAATCCCAACTGTTTGCGTTCAACTCATACTTGCTAGTGATAACAGCTGCCCAAAGAGAATTTGTTTCAGTAGGGAATCTCCACAGCCTTTTTCCAAGGAGAGAATTGTTCTTCTCTTTTAGGTGGCCAATCTCCAACCCTCCAGCCTCTTTAGACTTACAAACCCGAACCCAATTCACTAGATGGCTTTTTTTCTCACCTCCACCTTTCCAGAGGAAGTCTTTTTGAAGTTTCTCAAGCTGTAATCTAATTTTGGCAGATAGGCAGAGTTGCAAGGGAAGCCTTAATAAGAGTAAGTCTACCCCCCTTTTGAGAGATAGCAGTGTTTCCAAGAAGCTAACTTCTTTTCACATTTTTCCACCACTCTGGAAGCTTGGACTTTTTGGGTTTCTATCAGGAGGCAACCCCAAATAAGAAAGGGGGAGGTTTTCCACTCGGCAGTTCAGAATTGACTTAAAAGGCGAAACTTTCTGAGAGAGCTTCTTCGTCTGAGTTAAAAGTCATTATGACTACTTTTTGAGTAAGTAACCCTCAAGTCTGTAACTAATTCAAAGCAATTTAAAACCCTTTTCACATTAGTGATGTTTTCCAAATTAGCCTCCAGAAACATAATAATATCATCTGCGAATTGGAGATGGGAAACATTGAGAGCATCTCAGCCTACCTCAAAGCCTTTGGCCTTTTCCACAAGCTGACTGAAAACATCCATCACCAAGGTGAGGAGGAAAGGGGAGAGAGGGCAGTCCTGTCAAAGTCCTCTACTTGCTTTAAAGTAACCTTTGTGCTCTCCATTCAAAAGGACTGTGAACCAGGTTGAACTAATGCAGCCTTTCATTCACTGCAACCATTTTGTGCTAAAACCCCTCAGTTTCAGAACTTGGAGGTAGTCCCAATCTACTTTGTCGTATGCCTTCTCTAGATCTAGTTTGACAAGGAGACCTGACCTACCACTCTTCTTTCTTCAACATATTGTTTCCTATTAAGATGCTGTACACAATTTGACTGCCTTCCACAAAGGCAAACTGCTTAGGAGAAACTAGATCTCTTGGGGCTCTAAGTCTTTTTCCCAACACTTTAGCCAGAATTTTGTACACACTCCCTACTAAACTTATTGGCCTTAAGTCTTTCACTTCCAAAACACCTCCTTTCTTTGGGATGAGACAAATAAAAGTAGAATTGTTTCCTTTGTTTACAACAGCCGAGGAGTGGAAGTCCTTGAATACCTCCAAAAGATCATGTTGTATCACATTCCAACAGTTCTGAAAGAAAAATGAGGGGAAACCATCAGGCCCAGGGGCTCTGTTTCCATCTATGTCAAAGACTGCTTCCCTTAATTCTTGCTCCTCAGAATCCCTTTTAAGCCAAGACCTCTTTTCTTATGCTAGAGCCGGCCCATCCCAACTTCTTAAAGTAAACTTTCAAATACTTTCCTTAGAGTAGAGCTCTTTGAAGTGGTTCAAAAAAGCCTCTATTATTTCATCTGCGTCCTCCACCTCCGTTTGATCCACCTTTATTTTTGAGATAAAGTTTTTCCTCCATCTGCCCGAAGCATAACTGTGGAAAACTTTTGAGTTATTATCACCTTCCTTTAACCATCTAACCCTTGACTCTGCCTCCAAAATATTTCTTCACCTTTTCCCTGGAGCTTCTCAATACATCTCTTCTCCTTCTTCCTTCTTCATCCAGGGTGCCTAATTGCTCCTTTTCATCTTGGTTTCCAGCTCCAGGAAGATAACACTTGTTTCCTTTGTAAAAGATTTGATCTCTTCTCTGCCCTGGGATCTTAGTTTTCTTGTTAGATATTTCAACTTCTGGGAAAATCTGTAACCAGCCCCGCCTTCTACACTGCATTCCTCCCACCAAGAAGCCACTTTCTTGTGAAAATTCTTATGTAGGGTCCACACCTTTTCTAATCTAAATGGGGATTTCCCTTTCACAACCAAGTCCGTACCCAAGACTAATGGCGTCTGAAGTACAGCGAGGTCTGGTTTCTTGAATAAGATCTAGAAAGTGCTCTACCAGAAACCCGTCAAGTATGCAGGTTATTAAGTTCTCTTGTAAATTTGACCAAGTTGAGGGAGATCACAAAGGTTATGTCTAGAAATGAATCTAGAGAATCCTTCATTCTTCTGGCCACTGATCTTTTGTTGGAATTTTCTTGGGAGAATCTTGTGACATTAAAGTCACCCCCTAAACACCAAGGAAAATCATCGTACTCATGCAAAGAATCCAGCTCTTCCCAGAATTTTTGCCTGTCTGAACGAGTGTTTGGGCCATAGACTCCATTCAGAATCCAGCTGAATCCCTCATTTTTGTTGGTAAATAGCACGGAAATTGAAAACTCTCCTTTGTCTATTTTGATGCCAGATACCTATTCTTCATTACAAGCTAGGATAATCCCCCCTTGAGGTGCCTAGAGCAGGGAGAACAGCCCATTTTTTTCAACGAATTCCCCAAATTGCTCTCAGCAATTTTCTGTCTACTATTTTTGTTTCTTGTGAGATGACTATATTTGGCCTTTGTCTTCTTAATGCATATTACTAGACTTCTCTTGAGCTGGCCTCCTAGACACCTGACATCTCAGTTTAACAACTTCATTGTGCTCCGATTACTGATTTTGCCTTATTTGCTGCCCTAGGACCGGTTATCTTCTGATCCTTCATTTCTCATTGAAGTCTCTTTAATTCCCTTTTAGAGTTCTTTCCTCTTTTCCCCAAGTTATTTTTCCAATTTCCACAACTCCCATTATTTTTTGTCTCTGACTGTCAGATGTTTCCTTTTCTCCACTTATCCCCAAATTCCTAGCCATATTGATTGTACCTTCTTCCAATTGCACATCCCTTCTATGGCTGTCCGAACTGTGAGGGCCACTTTCCAAGTTTTCTTGATGTTTTGGGTTGACACTCGGTTGGAAAGGCACTCCATTCAAATCTGAAATACTGTGAGACAAAGTTGGGAATGCTCAGGTGAGGCGAAGTTGGAATAGGAATGCGAGTCTCGTCCTCGAACTTTCCATAGGCTTGCTGGCTCACACTGTCCAATTACTGCCAAGGTGATTGAAAACCAGCAATCTTACCCTTCCTCTTAAGGCCTCTGACAGGTCTGCATGATAGTCTCAAGGAGAGTCCTTGGAGGAAGAGGTGGTCTGCCGACTCGAGTTGGCATTGGCAGAAGACACAACCTGAAGATGGGATAAGCATCCCCTTAGATAGCAATTGCCAATCAAGTGATTCTTGAAGGGAAATACTGGAACTAGTAATTGGGGCTGTTGCAGGATTGTAAACAGTGCCACTATGGTCCTAAAATTAGGGATGCTGATTTGCTGAAGCTAAAATAAAGAAATGAGCAAGTTCTTGCTGTGCAAGTATTATGGACCTATGATAGTGAATTACATTGGTTGAAGATGTAAAAAGGGTGATTCTGATGGTTAATAGAGGATGCTGATGGTGGCGAGAGATGGTAATATTGGTTGCTTTGATGATTTGTGATCATACATATTGGCATATATTGTAATGCATAATGCAAGGTTCAAAATATCGATAGGCTTATCGGCCTGTATTGAAGGCCAACTTTATTTTTTTCCTCTTCTGTTTTTTTCTTTTGAA
Organism: Nelumbo nucifera; assembly: GCF_000365185.1. Next base: position 1,797,997 of record NW_010729133.1, on the reverse strand, counting down.
CTGGTTCAGGGTGGTCAGTTTAAGGCCTGTCTACCCTTGAAATAGGTGGGACCTCGAAACACCAAGTATAGCGGTGCATTAGAGGGTTACTAATATGATACTTATCGGTCGATATGCCCCGATATGTTGTGATATTCCAATCCTTGGCATAATGTAATAGCCAAGGTTCAAATTTTTGCAATGTATTGGTTCATATTGGCTGATATGTATCGTTCCATTAAAGGCCTGATACATGGAATGTATAGAAACCAGTTGTGTTTCGTTTAATCTGTATTGGGCTGATATGGCCCCATATCGGACCGTTTCAGGTCTGCATTGGTCGATACAAACCCGATACGAGCCAATACTCTAATGCATCAGCCATACATCACAAATTAATTACTCTCCCTCTCTCATGAAATTGTTATTGATAAAAAAGTTACTCCCTCTCTCATTAGTCTTTTTTTTTGTTGCTAATCCTTCTAATTAATTTCTTTTAAGACAAATTATTTTGATTATCTGAAAATCAAGGAAAGGTATATATGTAGACATTTTAGTTTTTCTGTCATTTTCAGCAGTTACCGATTGTGTCCTGATCTCTCACACTTCATGTAAACCATTAAAGTAAGGTTTTTATGTTTAAATAATTTATGGTCATATATACCTTGTGCGTATTGTTATTAATATATTTTTTAGGATTTATTTGAGTTTCATAGCGTATTCATGCGTATCTTGGTTTTTCATCTGTATCTATGCATATCCCAAGCGTTACGTTTCTTAAAATTCTTTCTGATACATGTGTTTCCGATACTTTGAACCTTGGTAATAGCTGTTATTTCATACATTGTCCAATTTTTTGTGTTTTGTACATTTCAGTATGCTGAATTCTTTTAGGGAGACATGATCCATCTTATCTTTTGCTGATAGGTACTAGCAACCGACCTTCTATTCTGGCCATAAATTCTAATCATAGTCAACTTTCTGTTTTATTGGATTGAATCTATTGATTGAGGACAAAATAACAAACTGTTGCATATTATTAGTTCGAGGATTATCATATTACATTGGCTTGCTACGATCCATTCTTTGTCTACTAATTTCTCTTGCAGGCTTCCTCTTTTAATTGACAGATGTGGAATTTTTTGATCTTCAGGGATATGCATTAATTGAATATGAGAATTTTGAGGAAGCTCAGGCTGCAATATCTGCAATGAATGGAACTGAGCTTCTCACTCAGATTGTCTCTGTCGATTGGGCCTTCAGTAATGGACCTTACAGAAAGAGGAACATGAGGAGGAGGTTAGTTAAAATTCTCCTAAAGTGATTGACTTCTGATTTTGGGCATGTTACTGCCAGCTTCCATTTTGTTTGTGGTTATGGGGTTGGAATTTAGAATCACAAAAGTACAAGATGTAACAACCGAGTTTACATTTTGTTGTCTTACGGTTTTAAGGGCTCTGTGATGTACGGCCCTGATTGCTAGAATTGCATTCAAATGAATAGTTAATCGCACAAGGACAAGATGTATCAACCATGTTTACGTTTTCCTATTCTATGATTTAAGGGCTCTGAGACATGCAAGGCCCACGATTGCTAGAACTGTTCTTTATTCAGATGGGATAATTTATTTTCATTTCGAGTCCCATGCTAGGTTGCCTACTGAGAATCATGTCATTGTCGTTTCCTTTCTGCTCTTGTTTGGTAATCATCATTCTCTGCTCTTGTTTGCAGATCACCGCGTGGACACCGTTCAAGGAGTCCTAGGAGGAGGTACTGAGACAGTGCTAAGGTGCCATTTGGTTTGTGGTTGTGGGGTTGGAATTTAGAATCGTGATGAAAGATTTCGGTTGATACTTAAGCACTTGGTTGTGGCATTTTTTTTTAATGCGGGACTAGCTTGTAGTTTTTTGTCTAAAGCCTGTCTTAACCCATTTCTTAATTTTTCTTTGTATTCCTCTTCTTTAAAACATATGGTGTCTGGATGCCGTGCTGTTCCCTTGAAATATGTAAAATGGAAAATCTAATGCTGAGTTAAATTAAATACTTAGAATTTGTTACAGATACTGGTAAATTGCCTGGATTCAGTGCTCAGATGCTAATTTTCTTCATTTTGGTTACATCTGCCTGTTGGGACTTGATTTATTCTTGGACGCTAGGTGTTTAAATGTTTTACTCTTATGCTCATCCCTTGTGGCTACTGGTTAGGTCTTCAAACCGATCAAATTGGATATTCCTAAATGAAAATTCGATATATGTTGTCATTTGAGGTTGGTTCATGATGATGCCCATGAGGTTCTCTAGAGGGGGAGTGGGGGTGGTGATACATGATGAAACTATAACGGTCTGTTATTGTCCCAAATCGATTCATGGCTCAGCTTGCTCCCCTGAAGAAAGCGGAGCAACGGCGGTTTTGAAGGATTAATGGTGAAGCCTATAGAGGACTCGGACTCGGTAACATCTGAATATAGTCCATACCATCACTCGTACAAGTATCACACTATATGAATTCCCAAATTCCAAGCAATGTTTCTGTCTCTCTTCAACGTGTCTTCCATGACTGTCCAAAGCCCAAACTCGCTGATGGTCAAGAAAATGGATTTTTACAAACATGACCTTCACCTTACATTACAGTTTAGAAATTTCCTTCTGTGATGATTTAATTCTACAATTCTATCCAAAACCTGAAAATGGTGATGTGGTTGAATATCGAGGATGAAGTAAATATATAAATGCTGCATTACGAACTAATGTTACAAAGCTAAAAACAAAGTTGGAGACACCGAGAGCTAAAAACACAAGTTAATTGCCATGGCCTTAAAAGCAAGAAAAAAAAAAAAAAGAAAAACACTAGTGAAGTACTTAAATATGCAGAACTGTAAAACACTTTTATGACAACTGACAAGTTGATAAGTGCTCAGTATGGATTTTTAGCTAATGTACTTTCATATGACAATTCGAACTGAAAGAATACAGAAAACCGAAGATAGTAACAAAATTTGGCATCCCTTACAAGTTTATGTTCCGACTTCTGAGTTTGTCAAGCAGGAAAGTTGCTTGTTACTAAGAGTATCCTCCATGACTCCATGTACATCGAAAATAGTAGAGAAAATGTAATACATACATATTCAACCAGGTGGTAGAAATCAGATAAAAGTGAATGCCATGGAATAAGTGCCTGAATGATGGGCCTTTTCTGCTTTTCATTATGAATAAGAATTCGACTAATCTCTCATTTTATCTTTCTTTAGAATACCATGCCATTAATCTACCTTTATGCAAGGAATCTCCATCTTGGAGACTTGGACCAAGCTTTCCTATTAGTTACCAATCGTTGAACAAGGGACAACCCTGTATTTCTAGATGAGAAAGCCTGCTTTACCTCTCAAAACGATGAATTTACGCATGATTTCTAAATTTTCAAGCAATGTAAGATTTGTCAACCAATTGCAAAAGGATATCAGCTTGTAGCACCGTTTTAAGGCAAAGAGACGTAATAAGGGTAGTAGGCAGCTGCAGGAAGTCCAAAAGAGGAGAAAGAAACAACAAGTCCTGCAATTGTTAGGTCAAGTTTTTCCAAGAGGTCAATATTCTGGAAATCCTTGATGGAAATCATTGCTGGGGATAGAATGCAATGAGTTTTAGACAGTCCTAGATTTCTAGTTCTTGAAGGCATACCAACTTGTGCAAATGGTTGGATAGGGATGCAAGATTCCCGCGGTACTTATGGAAAGTGATTGTAGAATGTTGGGAGCCCTCTGAAAATGAAGTGAGTTTAGAACAATCCTAGATTTGCAGCTCTTGAATTGATTGACCAAACATTGCATGTGATTTGACGGAAATTTGAGATTTTCACATTTGGAGATCAAATTGAGCTTAGGGCGATGGTGGCCGGCGGAGCTCTAGGCCCTGTTTGGTTGAATTTTCAATCTTTCTCATTCTTAACCAAGATGAAATTCTAAAATGGACAAAAATGGGTAGAATGAGAAAATATTGCTATAAAGTATAAACCAAACATTTTTTTCCTAGAAGTGAATTCTTTTCAGATCGATAAGTTCCCTATATAGTTTATTTTCATTCTTCAAAAAAAAAAAAAACAAGAAATAAAAACTCTATGCTGACGATCATATACCACCAGCCTAAGTCTCCAAAAATGTTGGCTTAGATGCTTACCGATGAATGGCCAGCAGTCAATGTCCGCCAAGGTAAGTTTCCATGGTAGTCTACTAGCAAACATCTAAGTCGGTAGTTTTGTAGGCATAGGGTTTCTCAAAGAATGAAAATGAGTAAGATGGGGCATAGTTACTTTTCATGCTGCAGACAACCTCAATTTTTATGCTATGGGCTGATTTTTCATTCTAAAAAGAGTGATATTTATGTCAAGAATTTTGTAACCAAATACTCTAATGTTATCAATTTTGCCCATTCTTGTCGAGAATGAGCAAGAATTAAAAGAATGCGACCTAAGACATCGAACCAAACATGTCCCTAGCTTCTGAAATGTGGACTTGAGCAATCTTTGATTTCTAAGTGCTGGAGAGAAGCTAAGTTTTCTAAATCATTGGGTAAACCTTATATGGAGAACAACGAGAAGAAGTCCATGCTTTGTCTATTGATCATGATCGAATATATAGAGTTAGAAGAATTTGAGTCCAAAACAAATGACAAAAGATAGGTCTAATACAAGGTTTTTAAAACTGAACTGGACAATTAACTGGTCAGGGGTCTGGTCCTGGGTTGAACAGTCCGATCGTTCGACCCAAACGGATGGCCCGTTTTGATAAAAAAATAAAAAATAAATAAAAACCAGCCAAACCGTTGAACGTTTCGATCACCCAGGTTAGTGGTTTGTTGACAAAATCAACGGTTTTTGGGGAAATAACGGTTCTGGGGTAAAATGAAACCGGTTACCTGACCGGTTCCCAATTTTTCGGTCTCAACGGTTTTTGGGTAAATAATGGTTTCAGGGTAAAACCAAACCGGTTACCTGACCGATTCCTAGTTTTTGGGTCTGATCATCCGGTCTGGTCCGGTTTTGAAAACATGGTCTAATATATATAACTAGGAAACTGACTAGAGTCTAGAAAATAATCTATTTGTTTTAACTTAGGGCTTGTTCGTTTGTTCTGAAGTCTTATATATCTGAAAGTACAATAATTACATTAAGAGGTATATTGGTATTGGTGAACTTTTCTTTCCTCTGAACTTTGAATGCAGAGAATGTTGTTATGAATTCTGAATTTTGAAAATGATCAAATATCTATTTTGACCCCATATATGAGAGTTTTTGTTTGTCTTTTTGGGGGTATTATTAAAAAACAAAAAGTTGTATGCACTTTAAGAAATAAGAAATAAGAGGAAACGAACAACCATTTTTCTCTTTAAAGTTAAAAGATTCCTCTTAAGAAATAAGAGTTAAGAGGAAACGAATAAGCCCTTAGAGTCAAATTGGGATTCTTGTCTCAACTCGCCAATACGCCCCTTCAAACTTAATGGGTGTGAAAAGACATTAAGTTCAGATCCAAGCAAGTAAAAATGAGTGGATCTGATCAGAGAAGCTTATGCGTTGGAGGTTGAACAGACTACAAACTATTCTACATGAATGAAGTGAAAATCAACCTTGACATGCTTTGTAAGAGCATGATAGATGGGATTGACAGCGAGCTGAATGACACTGATGTTATCACACCAAAAAGAGGGGAAGAGGAGAGATAAACACCTAAATTAGAGAGGAGAGACCACAACCAAACAATTTCAATAATAACTTCAGCAAGAGCCCGAAATTCAGCCTCAGTGCTAAAACAAGTGATTGTGGCTTGATTGTTAGTACACCAAGAAACAAGAATGGAGCCAAGATAAACTACATAGCCTTTAGTGGAACACCTAGCCCAGCAGAAAACCCAGCGATGGAGGTGGGAGAAGAAGTACCAAAGTGAAGAGCATAGTTGATGGTTCCTTCCTTTCATGGACTAGATAGGGATTTGAGCTTTGGCAATATTTGACCCGAATGGCTTAATTGAAGTTTGGGAACCACATCTTGGGATGAATTTACAATGACCACACCACACAATAATCAAAGGAGAATGACTCAGAATTTTTTAGCTCTGCCGTACAGGAGATGAATCCAGCCCCCATTCAGACATTGGGTTGCAGTGTACTTAACCCATAATCAAATATATATTGAAGAGGTGGGTGGTCGTACAGTTGTATCTCAGGTAGGATGTTTATAGTCTTGCAATATTTGACTCAACGTGTTCAAACTTAATGATAGTCCTGTCCCTGAAATATGTACAAAATTATATTACATGATTCAATCTTCAAATCATGAAGAGATATGACGTTGTACTAGATGATAGACTTTTAGTAAACCAGTGACAGTGAGAAATTAAACCCAGCTGGTGCAAGTATTCCAGTTTCTTACAATTTGAGAGACATAAAAATTGAAGTCCACCATCCCTTGGCAAAGATACGAGAGTTGAGGACATTGCTTAACTTCTGTTGGAGACCTCAGCTCTCTCTCATTTATCTTTTCTCTGGTTTATCTTCTTTGGAACTAATCCTGTATTTCTTACTCTAGAAGCGTCATAAACTTCTTACATGTTTTGTTTATAAATAACAATAGGTTCGGATGGGCCCAACAACCAATTGGTTCTTAGTTGGCCTTTTGCTTCACTCTCAGGTGTATTAGCTCAAGTAGTCACTCTGAGGTCTTCTCTTGCGGATCTCTTAATATCCTTTGCTAATTTTTCCCTTCTTTTATTAAGAAGACAACTGCATGCAAAGTTTTAAGAAAGGGACTATGAATACTTTAAGGGAGAATGATTGTTCAATACATCCTAACAATTTTTTACCCCACAGTACAGTTGGGGTAGATGCCAGCTCGGAATTGATACGGGCAGGTAGTGGTGTTTTAGGGTGGGTGTATTTATTATTTCAAATTGTGTAAGGCTGCAGTGAAATTTTAGAATTCTGCAGTGTGGTATAGTGTACTTTTCTGTACTTTTAATTAAATTAAGAGACCTACAAATATTTTTGATAACCTTTCAGTAGTAGCTGAACTTGTTTGTTCGTAGTGATTTCAGGGCTGTCAATGGTTTTGGTCTAGGTAGAACCAGTTCTGAACCAATTATTAATTGGGACAAAATCACAGACCTGAATCCATCTTAATAGTTGGGTCTATCGGGTCCAGATTATACTGAAAACTATATTTGTTTATTTAAATAATAAGTTAAACATTAAATTTTGATAATACAACCTCAATAAAAATGATAGAAAAATATTAAATTATTTATTTATTAATAAATTAAACATTTTAACTAATATTATCTTATTTGTTATCTATCAAATTTATCATTTCACATATAAAATATGATAATAATTATAAAATATTATAATAATTATAATATTAATATAATTGTAATCGGTTCTACGTCTGTATCAGTTTGGGTCCATTGGGTAGACCGACCCATTAACAACCCTAATTGATTTGGTTTTATATATGGTGGTCGATTTGGGAAATCTGTGATTGCTATTACAAACTGATCAGATGTTGAGGAACTCAATGTTAATGATGTTTTTGTCTTGTTGCTCAACCATGAAGCGTGCGTGGCTTGAGCAAAATACAATTAATCATTGTTGATATTACCACTCTTGAGCAAATCTTGCTTAATTTCGAAAACAAATTCTCAACAACAATCCAAAAACTTTGTCCCAAATAATGGTGTCCGTTGTTGAGGTAGGGGTTGTAGACCCTTTGATGGATGGTCCCAAGTAGGGGTGTTCACGGTCCGGTTTGGTGTGGTTTGGAGAAGATTTCAGACTAAATCAGTAAATTACAGTTTGAGAAATTTTTAAATCGAATCAAACCATTTTGGTATAGAAACCAAATCAAATTAAACCGTTTTATTATGGTTTGGTGTGATTTTTTATACGGTTTAGGGACTTTGGATCATTCTATGGTTCTTTTGGGCTTAACCCAATTAGAAAGCCCAAATAGCTCCCCTAAAAATTAAAACTTAAAACTTAAAAGCTTTTATTTATTATTTTATTATAAAATAAAGAGTTTGTTATATATTTATAATTTAATGCATTCCATTTAGATATATTATATATAATGTTTATATATTATATATTCATATATGTATATAAAAATTTGGTTTATGATTTGGTCGGTTCATAAAATTCAATAAACCAAAATGAAACCACAAACCAAAATTTAGAAAATTCTCAAACCGAATCAAACTGTTTATAGGTATAAACTGAATTAAACCGCAAATTCAATTTGGTCCGATTCGACTTTGAGGTTTGAACCATATAATGAACACCCCTAAATTTACAAGGGAATAACTATAACAAATACCAGCAATGGTGGAGTAAAGTCCATGGTTACAATCAAATTGCTTGTAAGATCTGTAACAAACCGGGCCATGGTGCTCTTAAGTGTTGACAGGTTGCTGAGATACACTTTCAATGTGATGAAGCTGAACCAACAACATTTCACAGTGGTGGCCCATCTACCTTAGATCCTACTTGGTACCTAGATTCTGGTGCCACTCGTCACATGACATTGAATCTGGACAATTCGCAAAACAAATATGATTATAAAGGAGCTGATCAGGTCGAAATTGGAAATGTTGTAGTCTGCCAATCTCTCATGTTGTAAATACTATAATTACTTCTAAGTCACATGTTTTATATATTTGAATCATTTGTTTCATGTTCCTTGACTAAAATTGATCTTAGTTAGTAAATTTTCTAAGGATGTTGGACTTTACTTTGAATTTCATCATGATTATTTTTTGAAGGATAATATAGGAAAACAATACTAGGAACAACTGGTAGAGATGGACTTTCTCTCCTTATTGAGGGTCTTCTCACCATAGAACCCACACATACTTCATCTTCCTCTCCTTTCTCATACATGTGCATATTTATTTTTATATTAAATCATTAAAAATCTCATAGGTCTTTATTGTTTCTCATAAAATCCATATTTATTCTCTAATAAATCTCTCTCACCTTAATAGTCAATATTCGTAACATCACCCCTCCCCATTAAATCCTTATTATCTTCTTAAATATCTCTTAATCTATCTAAGTAGGGTGTAAATTAGATGGGTTGGGTTAGGTTAAGGATTAACCTAAATATGAACCTTAGCTTGGATCTAAATTAATGACTAAAACCCAAATTTGACTACCAGTACATGGGGTGAACTAATCTAAACAAATCATTGCTCGTTTCCTTGGGTTATTAGGCTTTTTCCTCTACTTTACTCCTTTCCTTAGGTTTAGGTATTTCCCTTTATTTCTATTAATTTATTTTAATGTAGATTTGTTTAATGGGTTGTTCTTAATTAGTTCAATAATTAAATGTAGTAAGAAGTTAATGTGAGTTTTTGGTTATTTTCATCATTTCAATTTTGATTTTTTTTTTAAAATTGGTTATTAATCTCATGCTAAGCACTTTTTTTTTCTGGCTTTATAGGGCTACACAATGGAGGTAACCCATTGCCTCAACTTAGGTCTCTACTACAACTAACTAGATAAGGTATCAACTGAGCCACCATCTAATTTTGAAGCTCAATATAATTGTGATTACCCCTCTTGATGTACCTTGTTTTACTTGATGAATGGATGAAGCCTACGGGCTAAGACGATCTACGTCATCATGCCTCTCCTTGCTCCAAACCCTTTTCCTAATTTTTTGAATTTTTTATTTTATTTTTATTTCCATATAATTACCCATTAAACCAATAAGGAAATAACATAGACTTAACTATTTCTAACAACCATAAAGAAAGAGGGATTTTCTTTTCTAATGTTTAGCTAAGTGGCACAACTTTCCCCCACTTTTCCTAAATTGTCTCTAATTCCTATTTATATTCTAAATTATCTCTAACTCTTATTTATCTCTTAAATAATCTCTAATTTAGTAGAGGAATTATCTCCTAAACTATCTCTATTTCATATATATCCTCTCCCCACCTTTTGTCTACATCTATCTAAATAAAGTGTCAACTCAAAACATTTCAGAATTATTTAAATATTATATTGAAATTATATACTAATTTTAAAATATTTATTCAGAACACAAAAATTAATTATAATAGATTTGATAATATTATATTATTAATAATTCTATATTTTTACAAAATTAATCATTGAAATTATGTAGTAACAATATAGATTATAATTTTATGAATTATTCAATTTAAGTGTTATTGAAATAATACAAATTTAACATTAAAAAATAAAACATAATTTAAATATTTTAATAACTAAATATCTTAAATAACAAAACACTACAATAGCTAAATAATTATATAAAAAGTATTTAATATAATGTAATAACTCTAAAATAAATAAAATTCAAATAATGAAAAATTTTAATTATTTTACATATTATTTAAATATTTAAATTACGAAATATTTAACATGGCTAAATTTTAAATAGTTAAAATAACTAAATCATGTAATGAGTTTAAAAAATTTATTAAAAGTAGAAAAATAATTATAGTACATTTCATAATATTCATATTAATAATAATTTAATATTTTACAAAATTAGTAACAAATTATGTACTAATAGTACTAATTATAATTTTACAGGTTATTAAATTCAATGTATAAATAATACTTTAAAAATTTAAATAACAATATTATTTAAATAAATAAATAATATTGTAAATAACTAATTTCACTTATATGAATTAACAATTATAGAATATAAATTTCAAAAAAATAATATTTATTAGTAATAATTTTACAATAATAGTGTATATTCATTATATATTTATATGTACTAAAATGAATATTTATTGTATTTTCAGTAATTATTTATTGTAATTTTTGATCAATATATGTTCAATAATTATTTATAAATCTATTTTTGTTTTGTTATTTAACAAAAAATTGTCGACAATTATTGGAGATTAAACAACTATTATTTAACTTTTGAAATTTAATTTTTTGTATTTTTGTTATAAATTTATTTTTAGTAATTATGTTATTTTTATAGTTTATTGATTAATATTCATTAGAGATTAAACTATCATTTGAAATTACACTATTTTTTACTAATTTAATATATTTTTAGTATTTATTGCATTTTTGTAATTATTGTATTTTCATTGTAAATTTATTTTCAATAATTGTGTATTTTTGCTATAAATTTTCAATAATTATTGGCGGTTAAATTATTAATTTAACTAAAATTAGGAGTTTTCAAGGATTGGTTTAGTTTGGTTGTAAGCTATTTTCACTACCAAATCAACTTGGTCATGTAGGAGTTTTTCACCCAAAGTTGACTAGCCATTAGCGAGAATTCGTCAACTCGGATTGTATCGGTTTAGGTCTATTTTCAGTTTGGTTTGTTTGTTCAAAACATTTAAGCTTAAAATTTGAATTTAAATTTAATAAATTATAGTGGTATTATTAAAAATAAATTTAAAAATAATGAAATTTATGATATAAAATATTTTAGACTAAGAAATATGGGAATTTTCCCACTTTTCCATACTAAAAAAATCATATTTAAAATATAAAATATTAATATATATCTATAATCAGGTCGGTCTAGAAATGGACAAATTGAAATTGACCTAATTTGGTCGGGTTGAAAAGTTGTTGAACCAAAGCCGATTGAAAATACTAGAAAACCGACCAACTCGGGTGGAGATTTATTGAATTGATTATTAAAAAGTTAAAATATATATCAATTATATACTTTTATATATTTCTATTATTTAGCTTTCACTTAACAAAGCCCATGCATCACACGGGTCCCTATTAGAAAAAAAGTGAGGGAGAAAAGAATCCTTAACTGTCCATTTAATTTTCAAAACATGCCCTCTATTCTTTTGATTAAAAAACATAACCTCTACTCCATTTAATTTTCAAAACTGTCAATTTGTTGATCTCTCATCACATCTTTGATTTGATGGATCAAAGCTTTCAGAAATGAGTGTAAACTGTTGTATTTCTATTATGGATCAGTTTTTCAGATTGAAATCTTGTTTTCAACTGTCTAATTTTGACAGTATAATCTACCAACAAATAGGGATGTATATCTTGTATAGACCAGAAGTCCTCCTCTATGAAAATTTCAATTGATTAATTGTTCTCCTTTCTAGGCTAGAAGTGATAGAAGATTTAAAATTGTTTGAACAAATTTCTGGAAATTGAATGTACAAAAACCACAGATCTTATGACTTCTGATTAAGGTTGCATTTGGCATTCCTTATTTTAACTTAAAATAAGAAATGCCAAATGCAGCTTAAGAAATTTCTAGAAACCTGTTTGGCCGACTGAAGGCAGCCACTCAGCCGGTTAGCCTCTGAGTCTCCATGACCAACCGAGGGGGCGCTATGTCCAAAATGGCTTGGATTTTTTCTGGGTTAGCTTCTATGCTCCGCTAGGTGACGACAAAACCCAAGAATTTGCTTGATGTGACGCCAAAGGCCCACTTGCTGGGGTTGATCTTCATGTTGAACCTCGGTGGTCCCCATTTTTTCTCTTCTTCTCCAGGCCTCCATGATGGTAGTCGGCTTCTCCCTCCTGGCAATCGCCGGCCGAGGCTTGCTCGACCACGATATACTTCTATGCCTTCTTCAGAAATTCCGCCTTGGACTTCGGTGGGGTCTTGGCAACTGAGCATTTGAGGGCTAAACCGGGGAGGAGGTCGTTGATGGCAGCGTGCATGGAGGCCGTATGGTCGAGGTTCCATACCTCGAGTTCTTCTTTTTTAAAGTGGTCAATGTAGGACCGTAGGCTCTGGCCGCTCTTCTGCCTGACTAACATCATGGAGACAACGCTCTTCTAGCACCGCCTGTTGCTGATGATGTGGGCAAGGAATAGGTTGGCGAACTGCTCCCATGAGTTGATGGAATGAGGTGGGGGGCCAGAAAACCATCGCCGAGCTGCCCCCTTGAAGGTGGCCAGGAAAGTTTGGCACGTCAGGGCGTCAGAGTATCCGATCATGAGCGCCTTGAAACTTTCTAGGTGATCATCCGGGTCGGTTGTCCCATCATACATTTCCAACACTAGTGCTTTGAAGTGCAGGGGGAGAGGCTCGGAGATGATGTTCGAGGTGAACGCATCCATCCTTTCAAAAGGGTGGCTTTGGCTGGCCGAGGCTTCAGCTCGGATTTGTTTGACTTGGTGGAGCTCATCTTTGACGGATCTAAGTTGGGCTTGCAAGTCCACGATTTGTGGATAGAGGGGGGCCTGTGCCCCGTTCTAGTCCTCGCAAACTTGGCGAGGGTCGGGCATGTGGGACTGCGTTCATTCCTTTTGGCCCGTTGATTATTCAGTAGGTTGTAGAGGTCTGAGACTCATGAGGGAGAGGTGCACGCGTTGGTCAAGAGGGGGCTGTGGCATCTTGATAACCCGTCTTCATCCCGGGGGTTCGCTCTTCGGTGGCAGTGATGCTGATCGGAGTCTCGCTCATCGTCATGAGACTGTGTTGATTCTGACCCCCTTTGGATGGGGGTTCTTGAGGTTCTGGGTGGTTGACTTGCACGTTGGCTGCTGCCAGATTCCAAGGGATTGACCCGGTGAGTGTCGGCGGGGCCGAGGGCTAGTGGGTCTACGGACTCGCGCTCGCCCTGGGGGCACACCTCGTCCACTCGCCAAGCAATCTAGTCTAGTCGGTCAAGGACCGCTTGGAGTTGTTCCGTCGTAATCAGGTTCTGTGTGTTCCTAGCATTCCTCACCATGTTGGTTGAGGCTTAGGAGTTGGTTTTCTTAGTTTGAGGTTTGATAGAGGGGAGGCTTAGCGATGTTCCCCCAGATGACGTCAATTGTTGATGCTCGGATTGACCGAGGTCAACACTATCAATTCGCTTCCTGGCCGATGTGAGGCTAAGGGATCTGAAGCTCGGTGTCCGAGGTCCAAGGTATGAGACGCGAGGTACCAAAGGCCGAGGGCGAGTAGATCGATCCTGTCAAGGGAGAGAGCATGTCAGAGGCCCCGGGGTGGCACCTGAGGCAGAGATTCTGACGGTCAAATTAGTGTGTTGGTACAAGGTGATCGAAGTCTGAGGTACGAGGGCTTAGACGAGGTCACAAAAGAGAGATCCCAAAGGATGCTTGAGTGTCTTAAGTTTCAGATCCTTTGCCTGGGAGGGGTTGCCCTTTATTTATACTTGAGGTCGATAGGAGGTAGCTCACCTCGGACGTTGCGGATGCAGTCCATACGAGGGGGCATGATCATCTGATGCCGCCAAGTGAATGCATACCATTGGCTCTGGGGTACCCATCGAGCCCTGTTCTACTGGCATCCTGATTGGGTCCGCTCTGGGCACTGGCACGGGACATGTGCCGACTAGTCGTAGGGCACGACCACATGCTCCCACATCAATTAGGGTTTCTGAGTTGTGGCATTTGTCTTTGATTCGAGGACATATTTGCATTTTCATAAGAAGGGAGTCTTTGGACGGGAAACGGTTCCTAAAGGAGGATATGCAACAGTTATTGATGAAGGATAAGCAGCACCTTCGTGGGCTAGAATTGGTTTGGAATTATATGGGAGAGAATAATAGAGCCATCTACAATGAGAATATTGACTACTCTTTACTCAAGTTGTTACAGCCTCATACGAACCTACAGGAGCTCACAATCAAACGCTATCAAGGCAATAGCTTTCCACAGTGAACAGGGACATTTTCTCATCTCAGCAAGCTTACATTAGAAAGATGCCACCGTCTAACTGGTAACTTGCCTTGCTTCCCCAACTTGGTTAGATTAGAGATTAAGGACTGTGGCCAATTGACTTCTCTTGGAGAAGTTATTCCATCTGATGCCCATTTGCTTGATGTTGGGCAAAGAGACAAGAAAATGGCTCAACCATCATCATCATCATCTAGAGCATTGCATTTGATGAACAACATGGCCTGCAGGAAAACTCGTCCTTTCTAATTGTCCAGAGTTGACAGAGCTACCGGGCTTCTTGAATCGATGCTCTGAGTGACGACTTGGGCTTCCCGCATCTTTCTTCTCTTAGCCGTTTAAAAGTTAAGCAATGCCCTGAACTGGTATCCTTAACCCAGCTGGAACACTTGCACCAGCTGGGTTTGCTCACTGGCTTACGAAGTTTGTCTATCATCAACTGCAATGAGATCCGGTTCTTGACTGAGTGTCTGTATAAACTCATATCTCTTCACGACCAATCAGTCGGACTGTTTGACCCATAATGGTTTTCCATCTTGTCCAATTTTAAAAATGTTAGACAGGGAGTGAGTGTCTTGCGTTTAGTTTAGTTTGGTGTGCGGCATGGTTCGGCCTTTAGATCAGCCCGACCCATAGCATTGCACGAGTCTGTGTGGGTTGTGCCAAATGGACCTCCCAAATTATCCTAGAGGAGGGAGGCACAGCCCGGAACGCCTCGTGGGTCAGCACGGCATGACTTGCACTCTTGTGTGGGCCACATGTGGGTTGTGTAGTGTTAACCCAGCACGACCCAATTTACACCTATACTTGAACCCACCCAATACTGAGGACGAGGTAAGGAAAATCGAGGATTCTCATGCTTGATGTGGATTGAGGTGCTTTGCCCTTGAACCCGCTCGACATTGAGTGATTACTTTGCCCTGAACCTGCGTGACATTGGGGATGAAGTGAGGATGAGGTAAAACATCTTGACTATGGGGCAGGGAAAGGGATGGAGTGCGCTATCCTGAACCCACCCCATTTTACTAGTGGAATTAATAAAAATATTAACTTTTATAATTATTTTTATTTATTTAAAGTTAATCAAACTTTCATTTAAAAATAATATAATAAATCTATTATGTGGAAGGGACCATGATATAAATGTACCCGATCCAATTGAAGTTGAATTTGAGCCAAACTGAGACAAACTCCTAAACTAAGTTGAAAATGTTAAGGGTATGAATCAAATATAATTAAATAATTATGGACAAAAATGATATTTTCATTTTTATTTTCTTTTGATTAAATTATTTAAATGATTAGAGATGTTTCAGTAAATTACCCTTTTATATAAATAAATATTGTGATTATAAGTTTTTCGTGTATATACTGTATGGTTGAACCCGTGGAATTAAGTAGATATATAGGGAGGGCAGTCAACAGGTTGATTAATCCTCTACAGCTCGTAATACTGAGCCAATCACGAAACACCACGTCATGCGGGTCTCATAAATAAAGATGACGTGGCATATCTTGATGGACATATTTATCTTTTGGACTTTGTGACGATGCGATAACTATTGAGCTAATCATATTGGCTCGCCATAAATAAGCCTCGATCTGTTCTGGTTTCATCATTTGCTTTCTTCAATCTTCACAAAGCAGAAAGAGCAGATATCAATATGGCTATTGGAGAAGTTTTTCTTGGGGCGGTCATGGCATTCATAGTCAGGCAGTTGGGCTCTAAGGAGGTCAAGGAGATCGCACTTCGTTGGAGGATCAACAAGAAACTGGAGAAACTGGAGAGTATAGTATCTGGAATTCAGAAAGTGCTCGATGATGCAGAGAACAAGCAATTGAAAGGCGAGAAGAAGGTGGAGAAGTGGCTAGATGATCTCAAATATTTAGCCTATGATATCGAGGACGTACTGGACCAGGTCGCAACTGAAGCTCTGCGTCAGAAGGTAGAAGCAGAACACAAGAAATGGATAAATGTCTGGGAAGAGAAGTCTCAGCCCAAAGCAAAGATATGGATAAAAGGCTTGAAAAGGAAAATTCAGCACAAAATAGCAAGAATAAAGGTATGTAATAAGACAAGATCGAACAACAGGTTTCATAATAAATGAATCTATGGTCTACGGCAGAGAGAAAGATAGGGATGAGATAGTTCATCTGTTACTATCAGTTGAACGAACTCACAATGAGCTCCCTGTTATTTCCATAATTGGTATGGGTGGAGTTGGCAAGACCACCCTTGCTCAACTCGTATACAATGATGCAGATGTAGCAAATCATTTTGATCGTAGAGTGTGGGTTCATGTCTCAGAGGAGTTCAACGTAGTGAAGTTAACAAGAGCAATTATTGAGTCCGCCACCGGAGATCCCTGTTATCTTCGTGAGTTAGCTCCACTTCAAGCTAAACTCTACAAGTTATTAATGGGGAAGAAATTTTTGCTTGTTCTGGATGATGTTTGGGTTGAGAACTATATTGCCTGGGATTCTCTAAAAATTCCAGCTGGGGTACAAGGAAGTAAAATTCTAGTGACCACACGAAATGAAATTGTTGCTTCGAAAGCTACACGCTCTGCTCATGCTTATAAACTTAACATCTTATCAGATGATCATTGTTGGTCACTGTTTAGACGCCATGCATTTAGAGATGAAACCTTGGCTTCTTCAAACTTGGAATTGATTGGCAAGGAAATTGTAAAGAAATGTGAAGGTTTGCCTTTAGCAGCAAAAGCACTTGGAAGCCTTTTGTTTGGAGAAACAGAGGAAAAAAAATGGAACGACATCTTGTACAGTGAAATCTGGAAATTACCCAATGATCCAATTATTCCTGCCCTGAGATTGAGCTACTCTCATCTTCCTGGGAATTTAAAGCGATGCTTTTCATATTGTTCCATATTCCCTAAAGGTTATGAATTTGATAGGGAGAACTTAATCCTTCTTTGGATGGCTGAACGTCTGCTGGAACCAGAACAGGGGAAAGAATTGGAGGACATTGGTGATGAATATTTTAACCATCTACTTCAGGCAGCATTCTTTCAACAATCAAGATTCAATAAATCCACATATGTGATGCATGACCTCATGAATGACTTAGCAAGATTTATCGCAGGGGAAACCTACCTATGGTTGAAGGATGGATCCAATGCTGGAAATATTTCTAGAAAGGCTCGGTATTGCTCATACTATCGTGGACAGTATGAAGGGCTAAAGAAATTTAACATCTTTGATAAAGTTGGGGATCTGCGCACATTCTTACCCTTAAAACAACAGTATTTTCAGTATGAGCATGAGCACTTGTACCTTCCTAAACAGGTCATCCATGATCTGTTTACCAA
Organism: Nelumbo nucifera; assembly: GCF_000365185.1. The sequence continues at coordinate 1,780,025 of NW_010729133.1, read as the reverse complement.
ACTAAGATGCTTACGTGTGTTATGTTTGAGTTATTATTACATTACTGAGTTGCCAGATTCCATAAGCAATTTGATCCATCTGAGGCTTCTTGATCTCTCTTACACTCCAATTAGAAGATTACCGGAATCAATATGTTCACTCCACAATTTACAGACACTGTTACTTGATGGTTGCCGAGAACTCAAATGGTTGCCAAATAATACAGGGTGCTTGATTAACCTCCGGCATCTTAAAAGAAATGAATGCCAATGTTTTAGTGGATTAGTTGTACCAGGAATATGTAGATTAACGAATCTCAGAACTTTGTCTAGTATTTCTTTGTACCTAGACAGGACAAGCTTGGGCTTTATAAGTGGTATTGTTAGGGTTTCTGAGTTGGAGCATTTGTCTTTGCTCCGAGGGAATATTTGCATTTCCATAGATGCCACCGTCGTGGAAAGCCTTCACGAAGCGGAAAGGCTAAAGCATATGCAAAACTCAGTTATGAAGGATAAGCAGCACCTTCGTGGGCTAGAACTACTTTGGAATTGTCTTGAACAGAGCTTCACTAATTTACTGATCAAGTTGTTAGAGCCTCATACGAACCTACAGGAGCTCACAATCAAAGGCTATCTTGGCAATAGCTTTCCACAGTGGACAGGGACATTTTCTCATCTCAGCAAGCTTACATTAGAAAGATGCCACCGTCTAACTGGGAACTTGCCTTGCTTCCCCAACTTGGTCAGATTAGAGATAAAGGACTGTGGCCAATTGACTTCTCTTGGAGAAGTTATTCCATCTGATGCCCATTTGCTTGATGTTGGGCAAAGAGACAAGAAAATGGCTCAACCATCATCATCATCATCTAGAGCATTTGATGAACAACATGGCCTGCAGGAACTCGTCATTTGTAATTGTCCAAAGTTGACAGAGCTACCGGGCTTCTTGGATGCATTGACAAATCTTATATTGTATGGATGTAATAGATTGATTACACTTCCAATGCTTCCATTGCTCGGAGAATTGGACTTGGCAGGACCATGTAACGATGCCAACAATCTACTGACAAGCGTTGCTAGCATCAATTCACTCTATTCTTTGCGTATCTCTCGTTTTTCAAGGCTGCAGCATTTACCCAAGGGACTTCTGCAAGGCTTAGTGCCGCTTCAAGATTCGGAGATTTCTGATTGTGACATGCTCAATGCTCTGAGTGACGATTTGGGCTTCCAGCATCTTTCTTCTCTTAGCCGTTTAGAAGTTAAGCAATGCCCTGAACTGCTATCCTTTCCAAGGAATGGCTTACCATCTGGACTTCAATTTCTGCGTCTCTCAAATTGTGATAAACTTGAATACTTGCACCAACTGGGTTTGCTCACTAATTTACGACGTCTCTCAATCATCCACTGTAATGAGATCCGGTTCTTGCCTGATGATTTATACAATCTCGTATCTCTTCACGATTTGAAGATTGAATCATGTAGTAATTTCATGTGCTTCCCAAAGACAGGACTGCCCTATAAGCTTGAACGCCTTGAGGTCAAATATTGCAAGGCTGTATCTTTCCTATCAACATGGCTGTTGTGCAACCAGCCATCTCTCAAATATTTGATTATTGTTGGGTGTGATCATCTTAAATCCATCCCAATATGTGGTTCAAAAACATCACTCAAGGTCATTCAGATCAAATATTGTCAGGAGCTCAAATCCCTATCTGATGATTTCCACAACCTTGCTTTTCTTGAGCATTTAGAAATCGAAGGTTGTCCGTGTCTTAGATCCCTTCCACAATTAGAAGCTCTACCCACCACCAGCACCCTGCGTTCGGTTTGGATCTCTAAATGTGAGAACCTCAAGTGTCTGCCAAATTACATGCACAATCTTCCGTCAATTCAAGAGCTGCGAATCTGGGATTGTCAGAAAGTGGTTTCGTTTCCTGAGGAGGGATTGCCCAACAATCTACGTTCCCTTTCCATCAGGTTTTGTGGAAAGCTTGCATCTCTGCCCAACCACTTGCCCGAGTTGACATGTCTTCAAGAATTGGAAATCTGGGGCTGTCCTAAGCTTGCATCCTTTCCCCAGGACGGTTTGCCGAGCAACTTAACTATGCTTTCCATCAAGGACTGCGAGAACATTGGCCTCCTAGTCAATTTGGGACTGCACAGACTCACATGTCTTAGGAACCTAACCATTGCAGGATTTACTGATCCTTCCACCTCTTTTGAATCGTTGCAGCTACCCACTACCCTTTCATCTCTTTGTCTTGAGCGTTGCTACAAGCTGATATCCCTTCGCAGTTGGCTTCCAAACCTTACATTCCTTGAAAAATTGGTAATCATAAGGTGTCCCAATGTCGCATCCTTGTCAAAGGTGGAGCTTCTTAACCAGCTTTCTTATCTTGAAATACAGGTTTGTCCCTTGCTCGAAAGACAGTGCCTCAAGGGTAATAGGAAGGCTTGGTCCAAAGTGGCACATATTCCTTACATAAAGATTGACCAAGAGGTAATATGAAGAAATTACGACCAGAGGAGAGATGCTTTGCAAACAAAAATGCTTATATTGCCCTTCATCAGGTACTTTGTGTATCATTTACCTTTATCTACTTAGTGCTTGCTACCATCTGGTTGAATATATTTGCATGACATTGTTACTACTGGTGTTATCTATTTACATGGACATACGGGTGTCAACTGAATTGGATTTGGTCCAATTCGATCGAGTCCAATATGAGCCCATTACAAATGGGTTGGATCCAACCCAATCCGATGAATACTTTAGATCATTTTAGACTAATCCAATTCAATGTCTGAACAGTCCAATCTGTTCAAATTAGTGTTAATTTAAATTTGTTCCAATCCAAACCTGTTTCATCGAAATCTGTATTCTTATCTTCTATCCAATCTAATAAATACTTTAGACCATTAAGTTTGGACTGTTCTAATTGAATGTCTTAGTGGTCCGTCCAATCCATTCAAATGGATTTTGGATGGGTCCAATTGAATACTTTGGACGGGGTCCAATCCAAAACCGGTCCATTGACGCATGGATGGGGGATAGATTTCTTAAACTATTATCAATCTCACAAATAGCTTCTCTTGTACAAGAAGCTTTTCTGCTTGGCAAGGTCATAGGGATACCAAACTTTGTTTACCATCTTTGATTTTCTGTAGAAAGGAATCAACAGAACCATTTTTCTTCTTGCAGTTTTGCTTGTTCCAAGTCTCATATCGTAGGATTTATGCAACTTTGATGCCAACATTTCACACCTACTTGGCAAATGTCAACTCGTCAATTTAATTATGTAAACATGAGTATGCTTCATAACTCCATAGATTTAAATGCCTCAAAATTTGTTGTTATCACCTTCTCATTTCACACAGAATTTTTGCAGGATTCAGTCTTTCATTGATTTTCCATTTCCCTGCAAAGTTGAGGCTTAAGAAAGAAATCTCAAATGTTTGCTTTCTCCTTCTAGGTTCTCTCTCTAGTGGACCTCTGTTTCATGTCTATATAAGTATCATTAGTTATCTGTTTCATTTATCTAGTATATTCTCAAATCTCAATATTCAAACATATCCTCATCTTTTCAGGTTCTGGATGCATATACCTGTAGAATTAAATCATGATAGAAGAATTTTAAACTGTAGAAGTAAGAAGGTGAAGGTAAGGATAGTAATGTGAACACTGAACAGATTGGAGAACTGTTTAGCCTTGAAGTTTGTGATAATCCATTTTCATGGCTTTCATCCAGGTTGGGCTTTGGTTAACTATCACCCAAGACAAGTTGAAGCAGCATAGAATATTTAGGCCTTGTTCGTTTTTCGGTAAATTATTTACCCAGGTAAATGTAGTTACCTGGGTAAGTTTTTCCTGGGAAGCACTTATCGGGTAAGTGCATTTACCCATGTTCTTTTATTTCTCTTGTAAATAAGGCAATGACCATTTTAGCCATAAAAATCCATTATTAAAAGGGATATTTGTGTCCCATTCAAGTGTTGGCAACTTCCTCCCTAGGTGGGAAAGTTATTTACCCACTTAGGAGATGGGTATCACTTACAGGTAAGTGGTACCCAGGAAAATAAACTTTCCCTGGTCCCCACATAAATCTGAAAAAAGAACATGAGATTCTTGGTCAATGGGAACCAAAATCCCATTGACCAACTTTCCCCCCCTCTCAAAATCCGAAAAAAGAACGCCCCCTTAGAAGTTACCAAATCCTCTCTATGCTTCACTGTTAGTCTCATGTCTGGAATCAGTGCAAAGTATCAAATTGCTGCACCAGGAATCTCCCAAACCTTAATCTTATTACTTTTTCTACATTGTATAGGCACCCCACCATATTACCCGATCCTCAAATAACTTTCGGCCAAAAATATATACAGGTTCATTGCTGATCCTCCACAGATATCTCAGTAACAGCGTTTTATTTTCTATAACCAAGAGCTTACAGTTTATTCTTGTAATTCTTTAGAGGGACTTCCCCTTTTATCTTCATTTATGGGTAAACTTGACTTTTATGCTGGTTTGGTTTTTAAATTATGATATCCTCCCATAATTAAAAATTTTGATGGCAAAATGTTTTTCCCATAAACAATATTTGGTTCATTTTCTGTTATTGTGGACGATGGTTGAGCACGATGAGAATATGGGATCAACTGCAGGAAAAATAAGGATCCCAAAACAGAGCTCAATTCTCAGTAGCCAGCAACCCAATTTCAATTCCATATAGTCTGGTTCAATCTCATGCGCTTTTAGTTTATTTAGCCATCTGCATATCGGGTTCTGGGTGCGGATGTCTCAGGTTTTCATCTGGTTAGCATTGGAGTTGTCTAAGGACTTATCTTTTGGTTTTGGAAATTAGATTTCTGCTTGAGCACTTATCTTTTGGTTTATTTATTCCTATGTATGTGTAGGACTTTTTCATGGTTTTCTATCACCATTCTTTTCTTTTCATTTCCCTCTCTTCTCTCTGTAGAGTTCAGTTTTTAGGCTCAGATGTGGTGTCCTCATTCCTCATATCAAGTTAAGGGGGGAGAGACAGAGGACTGCGAAGTTTTTGTTGAACTAATGATTTTGAATTAGACTATTTTCTTGGCATTTAAAATTCATATTTCTTTGTAAGGTGGAACTGAACCTGGAGCTACATGAAAAAACTGAATCAGGGACAAGGGTGTCAATGGACCGGTTTTGGATTGGACCCCGTCCAGTCCAAAATCAATTTGTATGAATTGGACGGACCAACAAGACATTGGATTGGACCAATTCGGTCTCAAACATTTATTAGATTGGATTGGACCTGATCCATCTGTAATAAATTTATATTGGATTGGATTGGATTAAGCCAATGTATGGTCCATTGATATAAGACAAGAATATGTGTGTCAATGGACCAGGTTTGGGTTGAAACCAATCTAAATCAAAATGAATTTGAACAGATTGGACGATCCAAACATTGAATTGGATCGGTCCAAAACATTCATTGGATTGGATTGGACTTGATCCATTTATATTGGACTCACATTGGACTGAATCGAATTGGACCAAGTCCAGTCCAATTGACAACCCTAATCAGGGAAACATATTAGCGGACCTCAATGGGGTGAAGCACTCCAATAGCAAATGGATGCGATCTTCTACTTCTTGGGTCTTTGTTCAGTGTTGAAATCAGCCCCCCACAAGATAGTTTCCCACAACCTCCCATAGCACATCCCCTCCGCATTGGGAACATCTCCCAATGATACTCATCAGAGATGTTCCTAATACACGACAGAGATGTGCTGTGGGACGTTGTGGAAAAATATCAGGTGGGGATTGTTCCTTCAGTGAAGTCTACCTAGTAAATGGATATGACTTCTCTGTAGGTTAATAAACATAGGCATCGAGAGATGAGGTGTAAAAGAGATCAAATCGTTTAAAGTTCTACTTATAATACTGGGTCAATTATGATGCATGTACATAAAAACCTGCAGTTACCTCCTTCCATCTTTGTCCCGGTAATGGAGACTACGAAATCACCCTTACAACTTATTAGGACATCTTTCAATATCTATATCTATACTACTATAAAAAATATGAATAGGGTCTAAGATTTTTGGATTTTTTTTTACTAAAATACCCCGTTTTGAAACATGGTCACTATCTATTATAAGGGCAGATAATGTAATTTGAATACTATTATTCATTGCATTCAATTCTCTTTTATTAAATTCCATTAAGGTATTAACTCTCATTCACCCTCATTTAATCATATATTTAAAGCATTTTTGTTTCTTTTAATTACTAAATCCATACATAAATAATTCTAATAACATATAAACTTGTACTTTTGAAATTGACTTGGAAATATTTTATTTTTCTGTGGTGGTAAGAAATTAAACAATTTTGGGTCTAATAGGCCAATCCATATTGCACTGTTGCCACAATTAAATAAAAAAATTAAAACTTGATAAAATGCAAAAAATATAGAAATTAAAAAAAATTGGGAACATCTTTAATATGATCATATATTTATCATATCACACAAGAATAAGTATGATAAATAAGAAATACTTTAATTAATGACAGAAATAAAATATAAAATTTAAAACCAATTGGAAATAAAATTATTTTCCTATTCTCTCTCATTAAGTCTCATATCTAAGTTATATTCTCTCATTAAATCCTACATTTAAGATATATTTTTCTTATCATTAAATTCTATTAATTAAATCCAAAATATTGATTTTAATAATATAAAAATAAATATTTTAAAAAGTAAATACAAAAAAAAAAGAATTGATGATTCATTATACTAAATAAAATTACGTATGAAATGTAAGAAATATTTTTATTAACGATGAATAATAAATATTTAAAAAAGATAGAACACAAAAAATAAAAAGTATATAATTTTTTCAAAAACATTTGGGGACATTTCTAATGTTATATAATCTTCATGTTAAATAAAAGCATTGTTTAAATAAACATTATTTTTATTCATGATGGAAATGGAATACAAAATTAAATAATAATATTAACAACAACAACAATAACAATAATAATAGTAATAATGGTGATGATAATAATTGTCATTGTAATTTAAAATTTCAACATGCAATGCACGCCCACATTTACACATTTACTAGTAACCCAAAATGTCAGATTTGCTCTTCTAGACTTAACTAGACCTATCACTTTTATAGAGTAAAACTACTTTATTCTTTTCAATCTAATTTTTAATTAAAAGTGAAAAATTCTTTTAGGGTATTTTAATAAATTTCCACCTGAATTCATAAATATAAGGGTAAAATGGATACTTTGCATTTGGCCAATGCCACCCAAGATGGGTAAAATGGGCCCATTTTCAAACTTTAGGGTTGAAAGTGGCCTTTCTTAAACTTTAACGGTGCAACATAACATTGTCTAACGGATCCATTGATATCGTTTAAACAGCTTTTGCTTTTGCTACAAATGACCTTTTTCGTCAAAGTTGGCGTTGAAAATGACATCTTTTATTATTTAAAGTCAAAATTAGCCTTTTTACAAAGTTAATCAGGGGTTGTTAAAACAAAAACTCTATAACAAAAGATATGTAACCGCAGGTTTGTTAGACCACTTGGGAGGTTTTTCTGAAAACGAAACCTCAGAGATTACATTTATTTGCCCGTGGACCACTTAATCCCATTGAGGTAAATAGTGTATTCCCTTCGCCGAGTTGCTATCAGCTCAGAAGTTGGGGGCAATTGATGAAGGCGGATTTGGTCCTCCAATAACCTCATGACACAGGGCATCTCGAAACAGTTGGACGACACCCAGACGCCACTTAAGCGATGATTTGGAGTCCCAGATCGTAGTTCATCTTCGCCTCGACATAGAGACCTGCCTTTACCGCCAACCTGGCGACCTCAACCACAACTTAGGTCAGCTTGCAACACCTCGTCCAGGGTCGACCTGTAGCACATTGCCACTGGCCGAAGTGACCTCGACGCAAGGAGCGACCTCCCTCGAGGGCTTGCTAGCCTGACTGAGGTCTAGGAGGTGACCTATGAGTTGTGCTCTTTGGCAAATTCGATATGTATATCTTGACACTCCCAAGCTTCTCAGAAGTTGGCCCACATACCTAGTGTTCCGGAGGATGGTCAACGTGCGTGGCGGTTACCTCCGAGGATTTCAGACAAGTTAGGAATGGCCTCCCATAAATCAGGAATGTGGTGCGTGAAGCCCATGCCAAGTAATGACTATATAAAGGCACCAACTCCAGTGACACAAGGGGGAAGGTACGAGCATTTAAGTACATTCTCGCTCTCATACTTTTTTAATTTCTATCTTGCAATCACTATAAGAGTACTAACTTAAGCATCGGAGTGACCTTGCTGGGTTAGCCACCCTGGGTCCTCTAACGTTAATTCCTTGCAGGTCTCTCTGCAAAGGCTACATAGCTCGATAATCAATCTAGCTTAGTACTCGATCAACCCCCTAACTCTGCCAAGTCAGCTCGACACCCGAGCCTTCATCTAGTAGAAATCATACAACTCGGCTTCAGAATCATCAGCCATCAAGAAGTAGCCAAATGACTAGAGAACAATCAAATTGCACACCATCAATCAGCATCTGAGTTACCAGTAAACGAGGTGTTGCTAAATTGCACATCATCAAATCTAAAAATAGAAAGATAAAAACCTTTGGGGAACAATAACATGATCTTAGGGAAGGTAAGGAATTTGCCAAATGAACGGCCTTATCATAAGGAACTTTCATTTCACATAGAGAGAAAGTCAGATGAGCTTACAAAATGAAATTCCTTAAACCTCAAATTGCCAAGGGACGACCACACCGTCGATAGTTCTAACTACAAACTCTCATGAGCCAATATGTGGCTGTTGAGGGCCAGCCACCACCACCCCATTCAGACAAATAGAGAAAAAAATCACCTGGCCTCAAGTAAAAGATCATGCATAGAAGATTCCATATATTGCATCTCTGAAACTCCCCCTACATTAGCTAAAAGAGAGAAAAAACATAGAAACAGAAAAAAAAATTACTTTGCAAAGCCAATATAAGCAAAGGTAAAATAATAACAAAAAAATCTAAAAAAAGAACTAATAACATGTAACCAACAAAGCCAAGATCTTCATCATAAAAAAAACCCAAACACACCTGTATCCGAATCCGAATCCTCATAAGGACCTAAACCCGAACCTATTTCCATAATCCGAATATACCTAAAGCGGAAACATCCAGACGTCTCACGTATGAAAATCCATTCTGATAGACTCTTTTTTCAAACGATCCAACTGCAAATCCAGATTATTCTTTTTTTTTTTTAATAAATGAAAAGAATAGTAACAACTAAGAAACAAGGGATACAAAAGGGACTATCCACTTTCATTATATCATCAGTAGTCCTGTCACCTTGCCACCTCTTGCTGCAATGGAAGCTCTCTCTAAAAAACCTCTAGATTTGTATCACAACCACTCAATCCACACACCAATATAGAATTCGGGAAAGAGTGAAAAGTTTCTGGATCATCCCTACTTATTGCAGGTCCCACAAACTGACTAAGTATGATATGTTGTTTATTGATTATATGTTTTGTATTTGATTTGTTTGAAAAACCAAGAAAAATAGTGATAAATTCATTTATTGACACTTAGGTGCTATTAAGCACCATTAGTCATCACATCAGCAAAACCGTGAATAAATACCTATCCATTGGGAGAAGCGTTTAAACAAAGTTTCTCCCAACAATAGACGTACACATAAACCAAAGTCTATTTTTGCAAGTCCATATACATAGGGATTCACATAATAGGGGAAATGATGAAGTGGTGTCTATATATGACAACACTTATTCAATAAGCACCCATAATTCCAAATACACGCCAAAATGCCAATTGACGGCACTAAGGATGTAACTACTAGACCTGCTCATGGGCCGGGTGGCCCGACGGGCCGGCCTGGCCCAGCCTAGCCCCCGGACGGGCTTGAACATGCAAATGAGCCCATGGGCTTAATCCTGGGCCAAAAAGCCTGACCCACAATAAATTCGAGCTGGACTCGGGATTTGCTAAAATAGCCCGGCCCGACCTATAGACTAAACTTAAAAAACCCAAACTCCCTAAGCTGAACCTCTCTTCTCTTTCACCTCTTTTCCCTTAGCCAAACCTCTATTCTCTTTAGTTTTCACATCCTCCGTAGTCCTCACACTCTTAGGCAGCCACACAACCGGTGAGGCAGCGAACATTCATTGGCACAATAACTCCGACGATGAGTCCTCTCCTTCTCTCTTTCTCTCTCTCTCTCTCTCTTTCTTTCTCTCTCTCGTTTTTCTTCTCACTTCTCTTTCAAATCTTAGACATCGGCAAGACGAAAAATATAGGCACCGGTGGCGGCAATGAATTCTCTCTCTCTCTCTCTCTCTTTCTCAGACGCGAACTGACACACTTTTCATTGTTAAAATCACAACTCACAGTCACCGCAAACTTAGCTCCGACAAACACAATCACTGGCGAACATAGTCATCGTCGGGCTTCGGGATTTGGGCTTTTTATCAGGACTGGGCTTAGGCCCAAATTGTAGGCCTATTAGTCAGACCGGGCTTGAGCTCGGGCCTAACAAATTTCTATTCATGAAAAATAAAAGCCCGACCCATAAACAAGTCTAGTAACTATATAGTAATGCTCAAGGTCCTCAACGTTATGAATACTACCATGACCCACCCAACCACAAACAAAGCAAACACCAGGAGACGTTCATACTGAATTGCATCGGGAAGTGATATAAAATGTCATGAATGTAAGGTACATGGATGGATTTCTTTTAACAACTGAAGGATAAAAATGTTGTCATTGAGTTTCGAAAAGTGTTGAACTTTTACATTGATTTTATCGATAATTTTATGGATACTTTACTTTTAATAATATTTTACATCAATTTACAACATAAAATTCCACTCCATTCAAATACTGATAAATAATATTTTACATCAATTTACGAAATAAAATTCCACTGCATCGAAATGCTGACAAAATGTAAACAACTCCATCCGTAAATTTTTACGTCATTAAGTTTTACATAGCTTCCACACGCAGCAAAGATCACCCGACCAGTGGGCGAGAAAAAAAGTTTCACACCTTCAGCAGATTAAATATCAAAACTCAAAAGCAACCTTAACCCGAAAGCATTTCAAAAGCGTCTTTGAGGTTCTTATTTAAATTCTGCATTTCGAAAGCATCACCTGGGTCAGTTTGAGACCATCAACTGGAATAAAAGGCTGCAAAATAAAAGGGTTAGAACCCTAGACTCTGAATGCTTTTTCTCCTTCTTAAAAACCTCTCAAAAAAGAAACATAGAACAACGCATTACTTCATTAGTTTTTTGCAGAAGAAGTTGGCAAAAGGGATAAAACGAACTCTTTCCTCCTGCAAATTCTAGTTCTAACCATTTAATAACGCTACTTGGTTTGGCTTCCAGATCACCATTGACCACCATGGAAATTGATTCTCGCTTCATGTTAAGCTCCGACGATTTCTCTTTAAACACAAATCTGAAACGACCGATTCTGAGCTGAGACATTCCCTTCTCTTCTTCCACCGAGTTCCTCTCGTCAGTCGTATCTTCTTTTTGCAAAAGGTAAAACCTGTAAACTAGAACAGAGGATAATAGTATAATACCCTTCACTGTTTCACATAAATACAAAATGTGCGACGTGTTACAACGCAGTTGGTTGCCTAGCTTGCATTGTAACAAGTTGTCTCTAGCCCATCCGGATCGACCGAGCGTCTTTTCTGGTTCCATTTCCTTTCTCCACAGAGTACCAGAGTAGGGAGCAGAGATCAAAATGGCCATTGGGGAAGTTTTTCTTGGCGCGTTCTTCACATTCATAGTCAGGCAGTTGGGCTCTAGTGAGGTGAGAAAGGTCGCACTTCGCTGGAGAATCAACAAGAAACTGCAGAAACTGGAGAGTATAATATCAAAAATTCAGGTCGTGCTCAATGACGCAGAGAGTAAGCAATTGAAAGACAAGAAGGTGGAGAAGTGGCTAGATGATCTCAAACATTTAGCTTACAACATTGAGGACGTACTGGACGAGGTCGCAACTGAAGCTCTGCGTCAGAGAGTAGAAACAGAAGTCGAAGCAAGAAAGGTATGGAAGAAACACGTCCCTCATCATTTAAGCCCACATGCTGTTTCTTTTAAATTCAAGCTAGGTTCTAAGATAGATAAAATCAATAAAAAGCTAGAGCAAATTGCACGAGAAAGGGATCTTCTCCATTTGCAGGAGGGAACTGGAGGAGTTGTAATAAGACAGGATCGACCGACAGGTTTCTTGATTAATGAATCTTTGGTCTACGGTAGAGAGAAAGATAGGGAGGAGATAATTAATTTGCTGATGTCACTTGAACCAAACCAAAATGAGCTACCTGTAATTTCCATAATTGGAATGGGTGGAGTTGGCAAGACCACCCTTGCTCAATTGGTATACAATGATATGCGTGTAGAGAATGATTTTGATCTAAGAGTGTGGGTTTATGTCTCAGAAGAGTTCAACGTGGTGAAGTTAACAAAAGCAATTATCGAGTCTGCCACTGGAGAGAATTGTAATCTTAATGAGCTAGCTCCACTTCAAGCTAAACTCCAGGAGATATTAAGTGGGAAGAAGTTTTTGCTTGTTTTAGATGATGTTTGGGTTGAGAACTATATTGCCTGGGATTCCCTAAAAATTCCAGTTGGGACAGGAGGAAGTAAAATTCTAGTGACCACACGAAATGAAGTTGTTTCTTCAAAAGCTACTCGCTCTGCTCATGCTTATAGGCTTAAACTCCTATCAGATGACCATTGCTGGTCACTGTTTAAACGCCATGCATTTAAAGATGAAACCTTGGCTTCTACAAACTTGGAATTGATTGGCAAGGAAATTGTCAAGAAATGTGAAGGTTTGCCTTTAGCAGCAAAAGCACTTGGAAGTCTTTTGTTTGGAGAAACAGAGGAAGATAAGTGGAATAAAATCTTGAACAGTGAAATATGGAATTTACCGAATGATCCAATTATTCCTGCCCTGAGATTAAGCTACTATCATCTCCCTGGACATTTGAAGCGGTGTTTTGCTTATAGCTCCATATTTCCAAAAGGTTTTGAATTTGACAGGGAGAAGTTAGTCTTTCTCTGGATGGCAGAAGGTCTGCTGCAACCAGAACATGGGAAAGAAATGGAAGACATTGGTGATGAATATTTTAACCATCTACTTCAGGCAACATTCTTTCAACAATCAAGACTCAATAAATCCAGGTATGTGATGCATAACCTTATGAATGACTTAGCACGATTTATCTCAGGGGAAGCATGCCTAAGGTTGGAGGGTGGAACCAATGCTGGTAACATTTCGAGGTATGATTTTAGAAAGGCTCGGTTCTGCTCATATTATCGTAGACAATATGAAGGGTTAACAAGGTTTAAGATCTTTGATGAAGTTGAGAATCTGCGCACCTTCTTACCCTTAAAACAACAATATTTTCAATATGAGCATGAGCACTCATACCTACCTAAACAGGTCATCCATCATCTGTTTACCAAACTAAGATGCTTGCGTGTGTTATGTTTGAGTTATTATTACATTACTGAGTTGCCAGATTCCATAAGCAATTTGATCCATCTGAGGCTTCTTGATCTCTCTCAAACTCCAATTAGATGTTTACCTGAATCAATATGTTCACTCCACAATTTACAGACTCTGTTACTTGTTGGCTGCCAAGAACTCACTATGTTGCCTCGAAATATAGGGTGCTTGATTAACCTCCGACATCTGAAAACAAACGAATGCCTCCATTTAATGGGATTAGCAGCACAAGGAATAGGCAGATTAACGAATCTGAGAACTTTGTCTAATTTTGTTCTGCATGACTCTTTCAATGAGTTAAGGAATTTGTCATCACTCCGAGGAAACATTTGCATTTCCATAATGTTTGTAAGTATTTATCACTCCAAAGATAAGGAACAGTTCATTCTGAAGGATAAGGAACACCTTCGTGGGCTAGAATTACATTGGATTTCTTCTTATGATCTCACATCATTGTTTCATGAGAATGTCTGCTCTTTATTCAACTTGTTAGAGCCTCATACAAACCTAGAGGAGCTCACAATCAATTGCTATTTTCCACAGTGGACAGGGACATTTTCTCATCTCAGAAAACTTACCTTACATAGTTGCTCTAACCTAACCGTGGCTGATAAATTGCTTCATTGTTTCCCCAACTTGGTTAGATTAGAAATAAGAGACTGTGAGCAGTTGACTTCTCTTCCAGAAATTATTCCATCTGATGCTCATTTGCTTCAAGTTAGCCAAAGGGGCAAGAAAAGTGCTCAAGCATCACCCAAAGCATTTGGTGAACAACATGGCCTGCAAGAACTTGTCATTTGTAATTGTCCCAAGTTGATAGAGCTACCATATTCCCTGCTTGCCTTAACAAATCTTAAAATGCTGGGATGCCAGAGATTGATTACACTTCCAATGCTTCCATCACTCAGAGAACTGGATTTGGCAGGGCCATGTGACGATGAGAGCAATATACTAACAAGCATTGCTGGCATCAACTCACTTCATTCATTGCGTATCTCCCATTTTTCAAGGCTGGAACGTTTACCAAAGGGACTTCTGCAGGGTTTATTGCTGCTTCAAGATTTGGAGATTTCTGATTGTGGCATGCTTAGTGATCTGAGGGACAATCTGGGATTCCCATGTCTTTCTTCTCTTTGCCGGTTAGAAGTTGAGAAATGCCCTGAACTCGTATCCTTGCCAATGGATGAGCTACCATCTGGACTTCAATTTTTGCGTCTCTCAAATTGTTATAAACTGGAATACTTGCACTACTTGGGTTTGCTAACTGGCTTACGAAGTCTCTCTATCGTCAACTGCAATGAGATCTGTTTGTTGCCTGAGGATTTGTGCAACCTCGTATCTCTTCATGATTTGAAGATTGAATCTTGTAGTAAATTTATGAACTTTCCCGAGACAGGATTACCCATTAGGCTTGAACGCCTTGAGGTCAAATGTTGCAAGGCTATTAGTTTCCTACCAGCAGGGATGCTGTACAACCACCCATCTCTTAAATATTTGATTATTGAGGGGTGTGATCATCTTAATTTCATCCCAAGATTTGGTTTGGAAACTTCGTTAAAAGCCATTCAGATCAAATCTTGTCAGGAGCTGATATCCCTACCTGAGGATTTACAGAATCTTGCTTCACTTGAGCATTTAGAAATCGAAGGCTGTCCATGCAGATCTTTTCCAGAAGGAGCTCTACCCACCACAATCACCCTGCGCTCAGTTTGGATCTCTGAGTGTAAGAATCTTGAGTGCTTCCCAAATTACATGCACAATCTTACGTCAATTCAAGAGCTGCGAATTTGGAAATGTCCTAAACTCAGTTCGTTTCCTGAGGAGGGGTTACCCAACAATCTACAATCCCTTTCCATCAAGGACTGCAAAAATCTTGCATCCCTTCCCGATCATTTGCACAAGTTGACATGTCTTCAAGAACTGGAAATCAAGGACTGCATTATGATTGGCCTCTTGGCCAACTTGGGACTATGCAAGCTCACATGTCTTAGGAACCTAACAATTGCAGGATGTGATGATCCATTTTCTTCTTGGGAATCGTTGCAACTGCCCACTACCCTTACGTCTCTTTGCCTGGAACAGTGTAACAAATTAATATCCCTTCGCAATTGGCTGCCAAACCTTACATTGCTTGAAAAATTGGTAATCATAAATTGTTACAAACTCACATCCTTGTCAGGGGTGCGTCTGCTCAACCAGCTTTCTCATCTAGAAATACAGGGCTCTTTGTTGTTGAAGAAACTGCACCTTAAGAATAAAAGGAAAACTTGGTCCAAAATGGCACATATTCCTTACATAAAGATTGATAATATGGTATTCTGAAGAAAGATCAGACGAGAGATATTTACAAACAAAAATAGCTTATCAGCCCTTTCTTCAGGTACATATTCTATATCATTTACTTTTTATCTTGTTATTACTCACTACCACCTGGTTTATTTTGCATGACGGTGTTACTACTTACTAATGATGTTTTCTATGTACATAGATGGAGGATAGGATGCTTGAGCTATTATCAACATGGATACCTCTCTTGCACAAGGAAATTTCCTGCTTGACAAGGTCATAACATCATGGCAGGGGTTCCCTGCAAAGTTGATGCTTAAGAAAGCAATCCGAAAGCATGTCTTTTCCTTCTTACATTTTCTTTCTCTAGTAGACCTCTGCATCATGTCCATATATGTACCATTAGTGATCTGTTTCATTTATCTAACACATTCTCAATATTAACCATATCCTTATCTTTTTCTGGTTTTGGATACCTGTAGAATTAAATCATCATAAAAGAATTTTAAACTGAAGAAGTAAAAAGGTGAAGGTCATGTTAGCAAAGTGAAGGCTGAGCAGATTGGAGAACTGCATAGCTTTGAAGTTTTGACAGTCCATTTTCATGGCTTTTGTCCAGGTTGGGCTTCGGTGAACTGTCACCAAAGACAAGTTGAAGCAACACAAAAACACTACTAAAAATTTCCTCTGGTACGTTACTTGTATGAGCAGTTGAATACTCAAGATGTTATCAAATCCTCTCTACACTTGACTATCACACGTCTTGAAATTAGTGCAAAGAATCAAATATCTGCACCAGAAAATCACCCAAAACTTAATCTTATTACTTTCTCAAATTTGTGTAGGCACCCTATCACATTGCCTGTTTCTCAAATAACTTTTGGCCAAAGGTATTCAGGTTCCGTTGGTGAACCTCCGGAGCTAGCTCAGGAACAGTGTTTTATTTTCATAACTAGGAGCTTACAGTCTGTTCTTGTAATTCTTTTTGTTACAGGGACTTCCCCTTTCATTTTCATTTCTTGGGAAACTTGGCTTTTGTGTGTGTTTTTGTTTTAAAGAAAAAAATCTTATTAATAATCACTGGGAGGGTGGGATATGACCTGACCCCTTGTATTATACACTAGAGCAAAAAAGCTTAAAAAATGGTCAAAATATACTAATTATACTGAGGGTTGAAACCTTTGATTGGTTTTGATGACCTCAGAACTTGCATTGTAGGAGGCAAAGATGCTGGTTCCACATTGGACTTGCATGTCTTTTTCTTTTTCACATTTGTTTTTTTGATCAACATTCTTGTTTTCCACTGTTATCCAGCCTACACTCTACTCGTCCTTTTACTTTGGTTGAAATCTCTGATTCTGAGTTTTTTTCTAGTATATTCGATTCCTTTGTTACAAATTTGATTTTATACAATAAGAGTTGATGCTTTAGGCAAAGCAAATTTGTGGTGCCATTCACAATGTCGAACACATGGGGAGCATTCACCACATTCATATCCCTTTCCTTCTCGACTACCACCACTGATCCAATATTTCCATTTTGAAGTTCTAGAGTCCTTTATTGCATTATCAATTGCTTTTGAACCGACACCATTACCAGAAACTTCAAAACCTGCAGTGATATTATTATTTGCAAAATTTTCTTCATATTGCGGATTTGTCTTCAATGCTTTCATCCTCAAGATTTTCCACCTGGTTCTCTTTCTTTGGCTCTACCTCCACTGATTGAATCTTAGACGAAAAAGAAACAAACTGCAAAATGTCAAGAGACCATAGTTTTCAAGGCGCTAAGGCGAGGCTAGGCGACCACAGTGTCACGGGGCCCCGTGCGGCGCTCGATTGGGGTCGAGAAAGCCTACAAATGCAAGCAACAACACACRAAARGAAAYMAGAGTGCACACAAATTAGACAAAAGGCAACTTGTATTGCATTAATCAGTGGTAAGCACAAGCACACAGTACAGTGTCGAGGGGATCTCGTGCTTAACCTTTACA
>NW_010729133.1:1704484-1738937 GCF_000365185.1 Nelumbo nucifera | reverse complement strand
AATGTGATTCAGATCTAGAAACCTCCTAATGAGATTAGGAGAAAGCTAATCTGATCTGCAGATAAGATAAGGGTTTATCCTTATCACCTGAAGAGAAGGCTGATCCAAATATGATTTGGATAAGCAGCTCCTAATGAGATTAGGAGCTGATCTTTTAGGTTAACAAAAGAAGAAGGGGGTGGCAACCTTTAGAAGACACACATCAGATTTTCTTCAGTGCTGAAATCACGAGAAGAGAGAATTCTGCACCCTGCGAATACTCTCTTGCTGCCTCCCTGTTCTTGCCGCCCTGTTTGCCAGTTCGATCTCCAGTTGTAGGAGAAGTCAAGATTCGATCTTCACATCAGTTCTTTGAGAAAGGATTGAAAGGAAGCTGTGCTCACGTACCATCTTGCTGTTTCTTGCGAATGACAAAGTTCTTGGAGAAGAACACTGCTGATTCTGCTCCATCCTGCACTGCGCCATCTTCAGTGGGAGCAGTCTTTGGATCCTTCCTTGGGCGTGAACACCTTCGTTGGGGGATATTATTTMTYCGTRKYAGGTATAATCCTCCCCTACTCCTTTTGGTTCAGATCTGGTTCAGTTTAAGGTTCAAGAATGTTCTTTGAAAATATGATTTTCTAAATAGGAATGCGATTCCCAGTTGAAGGGAGAGAAAAATTTTTGAAATTCACCCCTTATTCAGCAATCTTTGGGCGTCCATGGGATGGATCTCTCATCCCTTTAGATACAAGACCCAACATTTCTCCTTTATGTGTTTCTCACCACCACAATGGGTACACTTGAGGGACTTCTTGTCTTTTTATCTATTTCCCTTAGTGAAGACTAGGGCTGAATGTTCTCCAGATAGTCCAGT
Organism: Nelumbo nucifera; assembly: GCF_000365185.1. Next base: position 1,738,081 of record NW_010729133.1, on the reverse strand, counting down.
TGACTGTGTCTGGGAGTCAACTTGCATCTCCCTTCTCTTGACTTCTTCATTCCTCATCAGGTAATAGACATGGTGAAGCTCCAATAATTCATCTCTCCCTAGAATTTGTGACCTTATACCCTCATATACTGGGTCTAGGACAGCTAGAAACTTGAAGGCTCTGCTTTTCTCCTCAGGGGGAGAATAGTGAAGTGGGAGTAGCTCATCGGAAGTTCCTTTTCCAATCCCATTAAGTGAAGAAGGATGTAATGGGAAAGGATGTCAAAGGTGCAAGGATGTGAGAGTCTATCATAGGCGACGGAGACAGGTCGATTTTGGACATCAGTAGTGCAGGCCAGTCCCAGTCCCCTCTGCAGATTCAGATCTAAGTACCACAGTAGCTCCAATTCCTTCTACAGATACAGATCTAGATCCAGGTACCACAGATACTATAGATGAGAGACATCCAACCATGGAGCCTTCACCTTCATTCAATGACCTGGATCTCCCCATAGCATTTCGTAAAGGCAAACACCGTTGCACCACAACTCACTGCATTTCTCAGTTCCTATCCTATGATCATTTGTCTCCCTCCTACAAGTCTTTTCTTGCATCCATTGCTGATATTGCCATTCCCAGAACAATACAAGAAGCATTGGAAGTACCAGAATGGAAAAATGCGATAAAAGTAGAAATGGATGCCCTCATTAGAAACAATGCCTGGGAGATAGTTGATCAACCTAAAGGAAAGAAACCGGTTGGATGTAGATGGGTATTCACTGTGAAACATAATGCTGATGGTTCTGTTGAAAGGTATAAGGCCCGATTAGTTGCAAAAGGATTTACTCAGACATATGGTATTGATTACTTAGAAACTTTTGCACCAGTAGCAAAGATGACCACTATCAGAGTACTATTATCTCTTGCAGCTAGTTACTCTTGGCCATTATATCAAATGGATGTTAAAAACACCTTTCTCAATGGAGACTTGCAGGAAGAGGTTTATATGCAATCGCCTCCAAGATTTTATGCTACGGAGACAGGAAAGGTTTGTCGGTTGAACAAAGCTCTATATGGACTAAAACAGTCCCCCAAAGCATGGTTTGACAGATTCAGACGAGCCCTTGATAGGTTCAGATATAAGCAGCTTAGTCAGACCACACCTTGTTTATTAAGAGAGTGGGTTCTTCCATAACCTTGCTTGCCGTGTATGTGGACAATATTGTAGTAACCGGGAGTGATACTAGTGAGATTGAGTCTCTTAAGCAACTCTTTCATCAAGAGTTTGAGGTAAAAGATCTGGGGGAACTACGATACTTCTTGGGCATTGAGGTAGCTAGATCCAAGAATGGGATTTTTGTCTCTCAACAAAAGTATGTTCTTGATCTACTAGAAGAAACGGGAAAGTTGGGAGTTAAGCCTGCGGACACACCTATTGAACAGAACCACAGGATTAGTGCAGAGGGTGGAGAGCCTATTGAAGATAAAGCTATGTTTCAACGGTTAGTTGGAAAGCTTCTCTATCTTTGCTTCACATGACCTGACATCAGTTATGTAGTCAGTGTAGTTAGTTAGTATATGCACTCTCCCAGAACTACTCACCTCCTTGTGGTTGAAAGGATATTAGCATATTTGAAGAGGTCCCTAGGCAGAGGCATTTTGTTTAAGAAAAATAACCACATGAAGATAGAAGTCTACACAGATGCTGATTGGGCTAGGTGTGTTGATGACCCAAGATCTACCTCTGGATATTGTGCCTTTGTAGGAGGTAATCTGGTCTCCTGGAAGAATAAGAAACAAAGTGTTGTTTTTTGTTCAAGTGTTGAAGCTGAATATAGGTCCATGGCAAATGGTGTGGCTGAGATCCTATGGTTGAGATCATTATAGCCCATACTGTTGTAGTATGAATTGGGTATTGTTTATGAGAAACCCCTAATGTTGTACTATGAAAATCAGGCTGCCATCAATATAGCCCATAATCCAATATAGCACGACAGAACTAAGAATATTGAAGTGGACTGGCATTTTATCAGAGAAAGGGTTACATCTCAAGAAGTATGCCTTCCCTACATCACCTCCGACATGCAGCTTGTAGACTTACTCACCAAGGTTGTTTCAAGAAAGAAGTTAGAAGAAGATCTATGTAAGTTGGGAATGACAAATATCTACTACCCAACTTGAGGTGGAGTGTAGGAAACTGTGGACCCCACATTAAGTGTATTCGTGTGACACCTAGAGATGTACTTAGATTTAAATTGATTAGGATCAGCTTTCCTAGTAGGATTAGTTTTATTCTATCTTATCTAGGATTAGTTTTATTTTAATCTTATCTTTTATTGCCATGTAAGCATTAAAGTTCTTTTATAATTAGGAAACTATGTATATAAATTAAGGAGTGGGGCAGCTGTTTTAAATAAAAAAACACCCAACCACTCTCTTCTTTCTAATACCTCTCCACGAGTTCTCCCTCTTCATATCTCTTTTTTTTTTACTTCTCATCTCTCTTCCTTTCTTTATTTTTTGTTCAAAACCTAAGAGATATTTGTAGTCTTGTACAACTACTCTTTACAAACAAAAAAGCTTATATTGTCCTTCATCAGGTAATTGTGTGTCATTTACTTTTATCTGCTTACTACTGATTACCATCTGGTTGAATATATTTGCATGATATTGTTACTAATGGTGTTTTCTATGTACATGGATGGAGAATAGGATGCACAAACTATTATCAATCCTATGAATTGTCCTGTTTGACAAGGTCATAGGCATGTCAAACTTTGGTTACCATCCTTGGTTTTCTGTATAAAGGAATCAACTGATTCATTCTTCTTGCAGTTTTGGTTGTCTCAAGTCTCATATTGTAGGACTTATGCAAATATGTTGCCAGCATTTCACACTTGGAAAATGTCAACTTGTCAATTTCTATAAACATAGGTAGTTCTATAATTCTACAGATTTAGATGCTTCATTTTGTGATATTAGATTTATACTCAGGGTTTTCAATTTAGTGTTACCACCTTATAATTTCACTAAGAACTCTTGCACGATTTAGGCTTTCATCCCTTATTAATTTACCTACAAAATTGGGGCCTAAAGAAGAAATCTCAAATGTATGCCTTTACCCTCTTAATGTTCTCTTTCTCTAGTAGACCTCATTTTTTTCTGGTAAGGACCTCTAGTAGACCTTCATTAGGTATCTATTTCGTTTATCTAGTACATTCTCAATATTCAAAACATCCTCATCTTTTTCAGGTTTTGGATACATACGCCTGTAGAATTTAATCATAGATGAATTTTAAACTGACATAAGAAGGTGAAGGTCATGTTAGCAAAGTGAACACTGAACTCGATTGGAGAACTGTTTAGCTTTGATAATCCATTTTCATGGCTTTCATCCAGGTTGGGCTTTGGTGAACCATCACCCAAGACAAGTTGAAGAAACATAGAATATTCAGTGGTTACTTGTATGAGCAGTGGAATATTCGGAAGTTACCAAATCCTCTCTATGCTTCACCATTAATTGTATAGGCATCCTACCACATTACCTGTTCCTCAAATAACTTTTGGCCAAAGATATATACAGGTTCGTTGCTGAACCTCTAGGGCTAGCTTAGTAACAAAATTCTATTTTCATAACTAAGAGGTTATAATTTGTTGTTGTAATTCTTTACAGGGTTCCCATTCATCTTCATTTCTGGGGAAATTTGACTTTTATGCTGGTTTGGTGGTATCCTCTGGTTCAAAATATTGGTAGCAAAATGTTTTCCCATAGGCAATATTTGGTTTTGAAAGCAAAGAATCAGAAACACTGTTTTGGTTCATTTTCTGCTATTGTGGGCAATTTTGGATCACGATGAGAATATGGGGTTGGGTGCAGGAAAAATAAGGATCCCCAAAACAGAGCTCAATTCTAAGTAGCTAGCAACCAAATTACAATTCCATGTAATCTGATTCTATCTCATGCGCTTTTTAATTTATTTTAGCCATCTACATGTCGGGTTCTGGATGCAAATGTCTCAGGTTTTCATCTAGTGAGCATTGGAGTTGTCTAAGGACGAAGTACTTGGGAGTAGAGGCTGATTGTAGTCACAAGGAAATTTGGTTTTGGAATTTAGTTTGGAAAGAGTACAAAAACAAATATGTACAGTGCAAATACATACAAAATACAAGGTTTTGCACTCTACATAATTTTATTTGTATTCCTTCCAAACTGAGCCTTAGATCCTGTTTGGGCACTTCGATTTTTGGTTTATTTATTCCTATGTCTATGTGTGGGACTTTCTCATGGTTTTCTATGACCTTTATTTTCTTTTCATTTTTCTCTCTTTGCTTTGTAGAGTTTAGTTTTTTAGGCTCAGATGTGGTGTCCTTATTCCTCAGAACAAGGGAGTGATAGAGGAATTCAAACCTTTCGTTGAATTAATGACTTGATTATTATCTTGGCATTTATCCTTAAGATTTCTTTGGAATGGAACTGCACCTGAAGCTACATGAGAAACTCGATTCTAAGGAAATATCTTACATAACCTCAGTAGGACGAAGTGCTCCAATGCCAAATAAAGCAATCTTCTACATCTTGGATCTTTATTCAAATGAAAGGTATTGTTCCTTTATAAAATGCACCCGTAGATGGATATGACTTTTCTGCAGGTGAGAGATTAGGTGTAATAGAAACCGGATTCAGTCAATGCAAAGCCCGTTCAAACAATCATCATAGCCTTGGATTGGGAATATCTCCCCCATGAAAAAAACACAGAGGTACGGAGATGTCCCCGATGCAAGGCTGTAAAGGCTGTTCAAACGGACCTTGCACTGACTGAAGCCGATCTCGGTGTAATAGAGATCAAATTGTCTAAAATTCTACTTGTAATACTGGGTCAATTAAGATGCAGGTACACGGTATACCACATCAGCTTCATACATGCTGGGCCCGTATATCCATCCAGCTGATGTGGCATATCATGATTGACCGATCCAGTATGTACCAGGAGGGCAATACTGGTAATTTAAACTATTTAATTATGAAATTATGAAAAAAAACACTTAACATCCATTGTTTCCATATTATTAAGGGTTAATTACTTGTTTTCACTAAATTAATTAAGGGTAAAAGACTTAAACCACCCTTGAGATTTATGCTAAATACTAAAACTTCTCCACTTTTTAAATTGGACTAAGAAATGTTTTCAACCCATTGTTGACCGGCCGGTTGAACCACTGAAACTATCGTCAAAATTCTGCGTCTGGTTTGAGTAAAACCCGAAAAGGTCAAAAAACTATTGATTTGGTAAAAGACCATCTGACCTGGATGGTTGGACTGTTGACCTGTGCAGGTTGCATACTAACCGTGTATGCAAACGTTAGGAGGGCATAACTTTGCATTCTGATGTCCAATTAAGGTATTTTCTTTTTTCTTTTTTTATTTTGGGTAATTTTTTGAGATTTATGCGTCCCTTGGGGCCATAAGTGCCTTGTCCCGTTATTTCTTTTCCAAAAAAACCCTTTCTGGCCTCAAATTGCAATTTTTAATATTTTTTACAAATAAAAATTAAAACTGAACTAAAAAATAAATTAAATATAAAATATTTCATATATTACATGTAAAACACAATTATACATTATTTATTGATAAAATACATATTTATACATACTTACACACACACACACACATATATATATATATATATATATATGGCTGATGTGGCACAACCTAAACTGTCCGACCTAGGCGGTCGAACCAGTGACCTGTGACTCAGAGGCAAAAATGGTTCGGCCTCCAGCTTAGTTTTTAAAATACTAGGACAAAGGCCTCCCCTTATTATTGTTATGTTTAACAAGATCATCAAAAAGCCATTTTTGCCCTTACTAAGTTTTTAAATTTTCAAAATAGTGGAATCCAACAGTAGTGATTGTTGACTCTAGGAAAAAAAAAAACAAAGTGAATGATTGTCTATAGGTTTGCATGAAAAATCTGTTCCTAAAATATAATCTCTGCGTAGTTGTTTAAGGTGAAGCTTAAAAACAAAGGAAGAAGAGAAAGGAGGAAAAGAAGGGAGAAGAAGAAATGTTACGAAGGTTGTTGAAAGTACAAGTTTGCCCTTACTTGGGTGCCCAAATACAAAGAGGAAATGAAAAAGCCCAAAAAAAAGCTCTTTCATCAATTATTAAGTCCAATATCAATTATTATGGACAAAACCAAAATAGAATAAGTCATATGTTGACATCTCAATTATAATTTATGATATTTTTATAATGAAAATATCATCCAATTTAACCAAATTAGGACTTTCTATAAAAGAAAAACAATTGGAGTGGTAGAATTTGATAACATCAGGATAGCAATCTAACCACAATTTTGACAATCTTTTTAAAAGCCACATATTTAGTCTAAATATGTTAGCCTAAGTTACCACCCTACACAAAATGATTAATAATGAAATAAAGGTTTATGAAAAAGGATTTGTGAACATCAATTGTAAGACCCAAAAGAAGGTAACCATTGACGATGGCAATCTAATATACATACTAGTTACTATCAAAATCCAATAGAAAAAATGGACAAGACATGAAAAAAAAAGTCCAATCATTACAACATACCATAAGGATTAGAAGCTGGAACACCATGGATATCTGTCCACAGGGGACACCACTACATTTAGACAGAATGGACACCATTAAACAATTTCTTGATGCTACCTCCATTCTGCACTTCAATTGCAACCAACTTGGAGGATGCAACGGTCACATATTTTCCTCCTCTCTTTCCAACCTGTCATAGCCATCTTTGTCATTGCCTTCTTATTTATGTCAAACACCGTCATTCTGTTTTAAACACACAAAGTTGGTTCATAAAAATCCCTAAAGACAACAACATATTATTGTGTCTAAATCAAAGGAAAAAAATCAGATTTTAAGAAAAATAAAATATTCAGAACCTAGACCAATCAAACATGAGAGGATAATAAAAATAAAATTAGGAAAAAGAAAACAAATCAAGAACTAGATTGGAGTTTCATTTAAATATAGATGCTTTTAATAGATTTGACGATGTAAATTTTGGGAATGTAGAGTCGTAGCCAAGAGAGCAACCCTGCAGCAGCTCTTCACTCTCTTCTTTTTCTTTGAAGGTCTCTACTGTTTTTCATTTTCTTAGAAAAGGAACACTCTCACATGATGAGAAGAAAAAGAGACTAATTGTTGGGTATTATGTGTAAGTCATTTAATTAAATGGCATTTTCGTCAAAAAAAAAAAAAAACCTTGTCCACTCACTCTTTTTGCAATTTTTTTTCGAAAGATAACTGATCTTGCCAAATGATCAAATTTAATCATTTATGTGCAAAAAGCCCTATATAAATATATAATAAAAATACTAAAAATACATATAAAATAATATATTATATGTATAAATACAATGCATATACATTCATTTATAATATATAGATAATATAAAAAATAAATGAAAAATATATACAATATATATAATATACATGTAATCTATACTAATAAAAGAGCAAGTGACCCCATTTTCTGGACTTTTCATTAGACATTTTTACCCCTTATCTAAGCAAACATACAACGGGCATAAAAAAGGGTATATGTCCTTTACTTTCACTCCAAAAACTGCCCACTCATAACAGTTAAAAACTACCCACTGATAATTGTTCAAAAACTGTCCACTTATAACAGTTAAGAAACTGTTCACTTATAATTGTTCAAAAACTGTCAATGAATTGTAAATAGTTTTGTCTTGGAGATACTGTCACGTGCAAATGCATGTACATGTTACTAGTATATATAAATATATGTATACCGATTAGTTTGGTTAACTACTGGTTTTTTTATATTGGTTAACCAATACTTGTTATCAGCTACTGTCTTGCCTTCTTCCTCAAATCTCTCATACAACCCAAAGACACCACGGAAATGGTTCTACGTGTCATCAATCATCTCATTTTTTCATTTTCTCCAAATTTTCAATTTGATATTTATTATGTTTTGAGTTTGTATGCAGTATGCGCATTGCAAAGTGAGATACTATTGGAACCATTGGGCATTGGTTTTCAGCCAAAATAGATAAAGAATATAATGGGGTAGTATTGAAAATAAGAAAAAACTTAATGACAAAGATGGCCTAATCATATTATGTGGAGCCATTTTAAAAATAGAAAAGTAAGGACAGGTCCAATGCAGATTTCTGAATTCCACTACAGACCTATAAACATTCAAAATGAAAAACCCCCACTCTATACACCAATGAATTGGCATCAATTCCGAGCTGGCACCTACCCCAACTGTACTTTGGGCCTAAAAATTCTGACCCTGAGTTGAACCATCATTCTCCTTTTTAAAAAATTTGGATAAATTATTAAAACCTCCCTTGAAATTTGGTAATTGCAATCACCTTCCCTGAATTTTTTGACACAGACCCCATCTGTTAGAATCCTCTAAGTGGTGTGAAAATATCCAATATACCAATGAAATTATCATTGAGGCTAGTTTCTAAATACAAAACAATACATCTTTATAACAAAAAAAAAAAAATTAAGAATTCGAAGTTGCAAGACCTTGAGTGATTGATATGTAGGGAAAATTTGGGAAACAAATCAATTTCATAAAAGGGATTGGAAGTGTTCGGGCTAGCCATTCATATGAAAAGAAAATTTGGAAAATAAATATTTTAATAAAAATAACTGAATGGGTATTTTGGACATTTTCATGCTTTTTTAGAGATACTTGCAAATATGTCAGAAAATTCAGGGGAGGTGATTGCAATTACCGAACTTCAGATGAGATTTCAGCAACAGCCAGAAACTTCAGGGGGGTTTTAAAAATTTACCCTAGAAGACAAATCCAAAAATAGTTTTACAAACCACAGGATATATCTAAGTATTTTGAAGTTTGAACCACAAGATATATATATAAATAATTAACCATTTAACCCTATTATTAAATCCATAAAGAATCATTACCGTCCACACTAAAATGGCATGGATTTATCCACGCAGCGGTGGTGCAGATCTAACCACATTACGCTTTTGTACACCATGGTATATATATATATATATAAAGAAGCAGTATCAAATTTCAACAGATCATCCCCTATTTAACTTTTTTCCATATTTGAAAATGTCTATTTCAGCCTTTTTTTTTTTTTGAAAAAAGCCCGTAGGTTAATCAGGTGGTAAAGACCAAGTACAACGTTAATTACAAGAACAGGCCATGGCATGCATTTCCATTTGAGATTCATCCCACCCAAAGCCGCAGAAACTATTAACTACTGGCAACAATACTTGTTTTGTAGGATAAATTTCCATTTGAGATGTCCTGTTTGAGATTCACCCCATTTATCGTGGGTGGACGCAGAAAACTTGATTAAAGGACAACAATTATGTTTCAGCCTTAGATTCTGAGTCACAAGGCAAGGTTATACCTGTTACCAAATCCAAGTGAAAAATTCTATAATTTACAATTTCTGCAACAGAGAGCAAGATTAGACTCCTGGGCCGACTATAATGACTAGTTTTTGTTATTTTATTTGATCACCTATAGGCTATATCTTTAGTTCAAAGACCTTGGCCCAAGATGTTCAGTCCAGAGAGAAAAAGTATGAGGATATGATGATTTAGCATAAGATCACAAAATGGAACATTTATTTACACCCAATGCTGTGAAGAGTCTTCTACCAAAAGGCCAAAGCTGGGAGAATAATCCCATTGAAGGTAGTGCACGTGCAGTTTCATGGGTTACTTCTGCTTCTTCCTTAGTTGAGTTCGTTCCTTCATCACTTCTTTGGTTCTCATCTTCTGGGTGCTCTTGGGCTGTTGAATCACTTCCAGCTTCTGCAATCTCCCCTGGTTTTTTGTCAAACAGCCCTTTAAATTGCTTCCGGGCCTTCCTCTCAACTTCCTGTTGTAGAGGTAATATAGTCAATAGATAATTGCACTTTGTGTTGATTAAAACCTTGATTGGAAGAATTTATACTTCCCAGTATACCTGCTCCGTTTGCTTCAACTTAAGAAGAGCAGCTTTTGCATCAGGTTCTGAAGACTTGTCAATGCTTATCATCTAAGAGCAACAAGAAAAATATATATAATTCTCAGACCAGGATGACAGGCACGAGTGATGCTACTGTTAGATAATGGAAATGATAGTGTAAAAATACCTTCTCAAAATCTTCCCTTGCTTCCTTGAAATCTCCAGCTGACATGTAGGCCATACCACGACGATAGAGAGCTTTAACATGTACAGGGTTTGTATCTAATACCTGCACAATTGTTATGCTAATGAACGACTCTGATTCATTATCCTACCTTAAAAGGTTACTATATGAAAAAAAAGACATTAAAGATGACATAACAAGATGCATGCATCATGCCTTTGCCATATTACATAAAAATATGCATTAAAGAAGAAACATATGTAAGTCCAACTTCTTACTTTTTCCTACTGCATTATGCAGGGATTATCCACCAATATTTTTAGTCTGATATGCAAAATATAGTGCAGTACTAAAAAAAAAGCAGATTTCCATGGTGGCTTAACAACAATGAAAAGGTATTTCATATTTCCCATGGTGACTTTACAACAATTCTATTACGTAAATGCACTTCCAAGGCTGCCCATTTGGTGGCTCAGCAAGCTCTGAAACTGGAACTAGATACACAACAGATTGGACTTATGATGTATTAAGCTTCTTTGAGTGCAGCTCTAGAGAGATGCAAGTATGCAACTCATTAGTAATTACAGGACCAAGTACACTGAGGAATACCTCAAGCACTTGGTGGGCTTTCCTTCCATGTTTCTTCTACTATTATACATGTCAGGGTTGTCAAGGATGACTTTTCTTATGGGAGGTTACAAAACCAAAAAAACTTTGAGGCATGAGATTTAACTATTGTACCAAGCAAAGCACTACATACCTTCATTATAAAATACACACAATAGATAAAATTAACAAAGAACTAACATGAATAATCTATTGATTTACATTCTTCACTTTATTTTGGGCTAGGGTGATGAATGGTTTTCCACCTAGCTTCTTATGTATGCAATCCACATACACCAAAACATAGTAACAAAGATGCAAATAATTAATTTATCACAAAACTGTTAGTGTAATATATACGAGGCAAAGGGCCCAACCACCTCACAACCTACATGAGGCATTCTTTTAGGTGTATGAGGTAACCACTTTATGTACTTTGTCTGAAGCAAGAGGGGTTGACGAGCTATAGTTTCTTCTTGTTTCACGTTGCAGCCTAGGAAGGTGAGGTGCTTACCCCTAATGACAGTGATCTGTATTTTGGTTTCTCTAATCTTTGGATACTTAACTACCATAATTTATTAATTTTTTTGTTTTTGACAAATAAAGGAATGCATCACTCTTTTCCTAAGATTTGAAAAGACAATAAACACCATTTTTCATCAATAAAAAAATACTGTGAAAGATCAAAAAAGGGGGGCATTAGTACAATCAGCTGCATCCCAGTAGGGTACAAAAAAAATTGGGATTCAAGTTTTGAATATTTTTTAATAGCCAAGACTTGTATGCGAAAAAGATTACTGAGTAACAAGTATATTTGGATTAGTACAAAATTTCTGTCAACACAGTTTGAATAAGAGAGCCAAAAAACTGGATAGGGTGTGTTAGCTTGATCACACACCCAAGAGAAAAGCTTATATATGTTTTCTCTACAAAACTGAGGAAAGGACCATTGCGTCCCTCTCTAACAAGAAAGAATAAAGACTATACAGAAAAGTATGGTACATAAGATACAACATATAAAGGTGCTCCCAAGTCCCAAAAAGGAAAGAAAACACAAGAATGCAAATCAGTCTCTACACCCCCCCCCCCCCCCCACTTTCAAACTGATGCAGAGGAACAAGCATCAGTTTGTCAACTAGAAATTGGTGGAAACACATGTCATAGCTTTTGTGAAGAGATCAGCAAGTTGTAATGTAATAGATACATGGGATAGTGAGATATGTCTAGTAGTAAACTAATCTCTAATAAAGTGGTAGTCGACCTCTATATGTTTGGTTCTCATAAAAAACAGGATTAGAGGCAATCTTGATGGCACAACACTGTCTGTACAATTCAGAATTGGAGAGGACACTGGAAATCCAAGATCATCAAGAAGTGCCATAAGCCATATAATTTCAATACAGACAGAAGATGTAGCTCTATATTTAGCCTCAGTAGAAGATTTCGAGACAATCTATTGCTTCTTACATTTCTAAGATATGAGAGATTCTCCAAGGAAGACACACCAACCAGTCGTAGAGTGTGTAGTGTCTGGGCATCCTGCCCAATCAGCATCTGGATAATCTCATAGATTAAATAGATGAGGATGGAGGGAAAGAATAAGCCATGTGACAAAGTACCACAAAAATATGGGATAATATGGAGAACTACAGTCATGTGAGGTTTCCAAGGAGAAGAAACAAACAGACTGACCACTTGAACAACATAGGAAATATCTGATCACGTCATGGTGAGATAGACAAGACTACCGACAAGTTGTTAGTAAAGTGTGGCATTGGAAGGAATTTCCTCATCATTCTTAGAGAGCTTTAAATTTATCTAAAGAGGAGTATCTACATATTTGTCACCACTCAAATTAGTAGATTTCACAAGGTCTAGGGCATATTTGTGTTGGTTGACAAAATACCCACAAGATGAATGGGTAACTTTCAAACCCAATATATAGGGACATGTACAAGATCTTTCATCTTGAAGAACTAATTGAGAAGCTGTTTCAAAGAGGAAATACCATCACCATCATCTCTGGTGACAAGGATGTCATCTACATACAAGAGCAATAGATTAATTCATTCAGATCTTCTCAAAATAAATAAGGAATAGTCAACAGAGCTTTGGATGAATCCAACATCTGTGACCACTATATGAAATTTCTCAAATCATGCCCTAGGAGCTTGTTTGAGACCATAAAAGGACTTCTTGAGACAACATACCAAAGAAGAACCATCATAATATCCTGGAGGGGCCTTCATATAGATTGTTTCCTTAAGATCCCCATGTAAGAAAGCATTCTTGAGATCCATCTGATGGATGTCCCAATGTTGGATGCAAAAAGTAGACAAATTGTAGTCATCTTGCGAGAAAATGTCTCCTCATAATCAATGTTGTGTTTGTACAGTTGTGCCACCAAATGAGCCTTATATCTATTAAGGTTCCCATCATAATTAAGCTTCACAAAATACACCCATCTACTACGAGACAGCTAGTGGGACATGAACCATTTCCCATGTGTGATTATCAATAAGGGATTTGAGATTAGTATCCATAGCTTCCTTCTAGTGTGGAACAACCATAGCTTGGCAGTGCGATCTAGGAAAATTTGTTATGGACAAAACAACGGAAAAGGAGCTATGGTTTGAAGGACAACTATAGTGGTTAGGAGGGTGAGAAATATGAGTAGAATGACGTAAAGGAGAAGAAAATGATGGAGGATCAACAATAGGTGTAGGTATACTTACAAAGTCTAGATGATAGGAGGAACCGTTGTCTATAGATGGTGGATCTATGTCTAGTGAGGAATGGGGCAGAGCTATAGGTGTTGGAGTATGTGAATAAACCCTAGTTGATTCTAGGTCAAAGTAGAGAAGAAGAAAGAAGAAAGAAAAGAGAAAGAAGAAGAAGGAGAGAGTTCGACCAGTCTAGAGAGAATGTGAAAAATCTCTCTCCTAACCGACCCACTTGAATTTTATTCATAAAACTTAGAGTTACAAGAAAGACAATTTTGTCCCTCATAGAAGATGGGACACATAACTTAAACTCAGATACAATAGACCTTTCACATTCAAGAAGATACACCAGAATGACCAAAATACCCCTGACTCGAGCACTCTAACAGAGTAGATAGCCTATTCCTGAAGAAGACACACAACAATTTTGGAATAGAGGGAGTGGTATCCAAAGAACTTGAAGAGTCAAAAGAATGTAGCACCAAAATGGAAATAATAGCAAGCTTAACAATATGCACATAGAATGAGATGTTCTCAAGAAAAATAACATTACGAAACACATGAATCCAACAGGATTGATAGTCACAATAGAGAAAACTCTTATGGTCATGACTATATGTCTATATCCAACAAAAACACATGTGGCTGATTGGGGAATAAGTTTTGTTCGCTCATGGGGAGGAAGATGAATGAAGCACACACAACCAAACATGAAGCAAAGAAAGTTTGATGAGTGATGAAATAAGCACTGGAAGGGAGAGACATTGTTCAAGGCAGAAGAAGGAAGCAAATTGATAAGGTGCACAACAATGTTGGCCGCCTCCAACCCAAAGGAAGTAGGAGCATGTGAATCATGAAGCAGGGTCCTTACAATACTCAAAATGTATATGTTCTTGCACTTTGCCACTCTGTTTTGTTTTGAAGAACTCCAATACTAGTATTGTCCAATACTAGTATTGAACTAATTTTTTATCTTAGCCAAGAAAGATTTAATGGTGGGAAAAACATTAACTTATCTCTCAAGAAATATATTCAGGTGTATTGTGTATAATCATCAGTAAATATAACGAAGTATTTATATCAACATTGAAATTACAAGCGACAACCAAACATCACTATGTACCAATTTAAAAGGAATAGATACATGCTCAACAAAAGAAGGAAAAGGTAGAACATGAATTTTACTCATGCGACAAGAAATGCAAGCTTTATTAACATTAGTAGAAGAAATAACTTTAGAACAAATATCCAATTTGATGAATATTCCACAAATATCACATATTATTCCTATAGACAACTTCAGAACTAGGAGTAGTAGTAAGCAACAAGGTATGGATGAAGGCACTAGTGTCTTTTCAAATTCCAAGGCAAATAGCCAACTCAGCCTATGTCCCAACAACAAAATTGAAGTTTGTTGTAAGATGGAATAAATAAGGTTTTAGGAAGGTGAACGTGGTAATTAGTAAAACTAGACAAGGATAAATCATTACAGCCAACAATGTCTAATTTTTCACCATTAGCAGTAATAAAGTGTATATTCAAGGACTAAGGTTTAAAACACTAACCAGCATATACCCCTATCATATGGTTAGAGGAACTGAAATCAATGATCCACAAGTGATTGGGAGAGGAACAAAAATAGGATGACTCACCAGAGAGACCGATGGTTAAAACGTAGAGGAAATTGCTAAAGATACTAGCTGACACATTCTCTCTTCTATAAAAAACCCAAAACTCTTAGAAGCTGGGAAGAAGTGGCTCGGTCAGCTCCTATGTCTAGTGATATTAGACCTGTTTGGAGTCCATCAGACTTGGGTTTCATTAAACTGAACTTCGATGGTAGTAGTGAAGGAAATCCAGGCCTTTCAGGCATAGGTGGTATTTTCAGGAACGAAGAAGGTCGAATTATGGCTATGTTCTCAGGACCTATAGGCTGGGGGGACTCACTGAGAGATGAAATCCTGGCAGTTCTAGGAGTTAAAAGAGCTAAGCAGTTGAATATTAGTAAGCAGCTGGTGGAAGGAGATTCTAAACTGATTGTTAGTTGGTTGCAGAATGAAGAGTCCAGCCTGTGGAAGTTCTCAAATGAAAGGAAGAAAATCAAGCAGCTAACTCAGAACATGATTATAAGGGTTCAATGGGCTAAGAGGAGTACCAACTCCATGGCTGACACCTTGGCTAAACAGGGGGTGGGAAGAACTAATTTCTTTTGGGCTGTCTTGTAATATGTGTTCTCAGGTTTGAAAGGGAGGGTTAAGACATTTTACCCCTCCAATCTGGTTGTAACTTACACATCTATTTCAATAAAAGTGCTGTTATTGATCAAAAAAAAAAAAACCCAAAACTCTTCATCCCTTCCTACAAAAGAAGTGGTGGTCCCCTTATCTAATCCTTCTATGGTTGTCTGGTAAGCCTTATGTTGATTCTTCTTGAGGCCTAGACCATTCCCCTTAGTTGGCCGAGTAGGACATTCAATTATTTTATATGTCCTTGTTACTTGCAACAAGTACAAAAGTTATTCTTTCGACAGTATGAGACAACATGCCCATACTCCTTACACCCATAGCACTATACTCAGGACAAGTCCTTCTTTAGCTTGGACTTGTTCGTTAGAAAGGCTGCCTCTATTCTAGAATCTGATTTCACACCAATAGTGGACTGAGTAACTGAGTAATCAATCATGTTTCCTCTCTAAGAAGTTCTCCCAAGACTAAGTCAAGAGTGGGTGAAGTACCCCTACTAAGGATATTTGACCTTATAACTTCATACTCTGGTCTCAGATGTATTAAGAAATGCATTACCCTTCTCATGACAAAGTGTTTTTCATGGCTTTAATGCAACAAGCAGAAGTTGATTCATCTATGGACCAGCTCATACTTTGTCCACAAGTTAACAAAACCAGCAAATATTCTTGTATTTCCTTTTCACCCTGACTATAGGAAAATATTTTCATCTCAATCTGGTATTGACGAGACAAATTGAACTATTGATACACCTTTTCCATATAGGTAATAAACATCTCATTAGCGGTCTGAAAGCTTCTCATAAGAATGGCTATGTCAGTTACAATTGAACCAAGAAGCCAAGAAACAAATTTGGCATTGTCAATCTTCCATTGCTTTAGCCCCTTAGAGTCAAATTCATCAGATTGCTTCGCTGTACCATCAACCAGTGTTTTAACAGGCGTGGGAGGCATACGCCTACAGGCAAGGCACCCCCAAAACACCCTGAGGCGCAGGCCAGAGGTGCTGACACCTCTAAGGCATTCGCCTCATACACTTTCAACTAGTGTTATTCATCTTCATTCTTTTTAATATAATAGATTTTTATTAAAAATAAAGAAAAATGAGATCCTCCTTCCTCTTCTTCCTCTTCCCCTTCTTCCCCTTCCTCCTCCTCCTTCCTCTTTATCCCCCTCCTCTTAAGGAGGCTTACACCTCCTTGTGTTCGGGAGGTTTACGCCTCTTACATTTTGAACTACACCTCACACCTCTAGGTAGTGAAATGCCTCATGTCACGCCTCCACGTTTTAAAACATTTCCATCAACACACCCCCAAAGACAATTTCCCTGAATAAAGAACTAGAAATGGAACTTCCAAAAGGCATAACGAGTCCCATCAAACTTCATTGGCAGAATATCTCTTTTTACCAAAGCCATTTCAGCAAGATAGTTTCAAGAAAAGCCAAAGAAAATGAGAGAACAAGGCAGCCACCCCACCAACACTGATCAAAGCTTGATAACCGTGATATGGTTAATCAAAGAGAACTAAAGAGATCAATATCAGTCAACAGAATAGCCAGACAAAATGTGTTAACAGGTGATAGTCTAAAAAAGGCAGCCACCCCATCAATCCCAATCTGATCCAGAAAAAGGATGCAAGAATACTTAAAACTGACCTTCGAGCTGAATGGTGCAGACGATCAAGAGAAAAAAGAGAAAACCTAATGCTGAATGTGTTTTTCCAGAAAGACATAGGAGAACTTGTGCTGATTAGAACAGCCTCCAGATAACTCCTAACCAGATCCAAAACAACAGATTGCAATCAAAGACAGGCTTGAGGGACTTGCTCTGATACAAATGTGAACACAATTTGAATTGTTGAGGATTTTGTGTAGACTTATGAGTTAATTTTATTGATTATTTGTTTAGATAGGTAGTGGGGACCACAACACACTTGCTGGGACCCTTTGGAGTCTTTTAGAGTGCCTTTTTAAGTTCTTCACTGAGTTTTTGTATTCAGCCACCATATAAGGGCATACTTGTCATTGTACCTATTTTTACTTGGTATAAATAATAATGAGAGGGGGCAGCCAGAATTGATTGCTCTCTCATTCTTTTCTCTATTCTTCTTCTTCTTCTCTCAAGAACCTTCCTTTCTTCATCTTTTCTACAGGTTTTTTGTTTCTGTAGATTTCTACTTGGTTAAGAGAGCCAAAAGACTGAACAGGGTGTGTCAGCTTGATCTCACACCTAAAAGAAAAGTCTTATAAATGTTTACAATACAAAAATGAGGAAAAGGACCATTATGTCCCTCTCTTACATGAAAGGATAAAAAGACTATTGAAAAATATAGTGCATAAGATAAAACATATAAGGTGCTCCTAAGCCCCAAAAAGGAAAGAAGAAAACACGAGACTGCAAATCAGTCTCTACAATTTCATGGATAAGCTTCAGTCTTAGTTCAGGAAGAATACCTTGTCACATGCCTCAATGGATTTTCTGCATTCTCCCATCTTCAGGTAACAGGCAGCAACATTTAGGTGCAATGAGTTCTGCAAGAATAGACAACAGAATAAAATAAATCTTAAAAACTCATGGTGAAAAACCCTTCTATTAGTCTTCTAAACCAAGAGAGCAAGAACAAATAACATTTCATCTGATGACTACTAAAATCAGGGAAGACACTGTTTCTGGTTTGAAGGCACACTTACTCTTGAATTCAAAAATATTTTTCCTTCATCATCATCTTGTGGGTTAACATGATTGAATTCCCGAAGCACCTGTAAGCAATTACTTTTCCTTTATCAATAACAAGCAAGTTCTTTAAATATGAAAACAAAGAAAAGAAGATGAAGACATAAAAGACAATCACCTATTGGACACCCAGTGCATATGCCTCTCCCAATACTATTACAGGACACAACCTAACTTGAGGCTTTCAAACTTGGTTCAACCATCAGCAGGAAAATTAGCAAATCTAGGCACCTAGGTTCAAAGATAACAGTATTGATCTTGAAAGAATAAACGCATCATGAGAAAGTTTAACCAATGGGCTAGGGAATTGAGAATTACTTTATATGGGGTTTAAGATCAGCCAACCATAACTAATTTTAATGTGTAAGAAAAGGAATTAGAAGTCCAAGTTATGTAGCATGGACTAGACTAAAGTTGAAGGGATAGAAATTTGTTATTGAGCCTATACTAGAAACTCAATTCAAGGGTTGCAAGTTGAGCCTATGATAGAAATTTCACCAGCATCAATGATGAAATTGGTCCTAAAGTTTGTTAGTGAGTCATATCTAGTTCAACACATTCAGATGATGATTCCTATGTCAGAGATTGAAAGAAAAGTTCCTAATGTCCTACTTGGAGTTTGAAATCCCAAGGTTAGAGTTGATGAAATAATTGGAAAATTCTCAATGGACAAACTGACCGATTATTTAAGTGTGCTAGAAGTTGAGAACACCTATTATTTAGCAAAGTTTGGTTCTATGCCATTACAGCCATCAACAGCTTTAAGTTCTTTATTAAAGGTGTTAATTCAACTTCAAAAAGGACTACTATCAAAAAAAAAAAAAAAAAAACCAAAGGACTAAAACTGATCTAGAGCTATTGGTTCTAGACTAGTGGTGTCAGAGACGCAAAGTAGATAGTCCTACACCAGTTAGTATAAGAACAGCCTATCCTACAACAGTTACTCAGTTTGGTATACAAATATTAAGTCTACTGAAAATAGCAAAGTTTTCATTGTAAATCCCATACCCAAGTCATATATTAGAATTGCTAACATTAGAAGCCCATCCCAAATTCACCATAAGAGAAATGACAAGGAAATCAAAATAATCATGTGAACAGACACTAATCAAAATACATGCTCGATGGAATCCACATGAAGTCACCTAAATTCTATAATAGTGTTGTGTGCCTAAGACCAGGAAAACATGAGGGTTCTATTAAGCTGTGTTTGGATTGGGGAGCAGTTGAAACACAGGATGGAATCCACAGTTCAGTGCATTCCAGAATAACTAGCTTCCCCCTCCCCCGACCGAAAAAAAGAAAAAAAAGAAAAATCATTTTAAGATCCATCAAATCAATGGAAAAATTTGCAAAAGAAAAAAAAAATACTATTTTCCATAGTCCACAGGGCTCGCTTTTCAGCAGAGCTTTTCTTAAACCAGACCCAAAGGTCTCTTTACTATCCCCCTTGAACTCTGGAAGAATCAGGACCCATTCCATAATCCTATTGCAGATCCTAGAAGCAAGATGGTCAATAGATTTTTGCTTGTCTTAAAAAATTCTTCTATTTCTTTCATTCCAGAGTTCCCTACAGACTGCAAAAGCACACAGCTCCAGATGATCTTTGCTTTCTTCTTTCCGTTCAAGGCTGGCCATCAAGCAAAAATTTCACTTGAAGATCTTGGGTTCTACAGATCCATTTTGAAGACTGAGAAAAAGAAACACCAAATGATCTTTGCATAGCAACAACCAAAACAAAAATAGCATCTTCTTGCGAAATGAAAGCCTCTGCTCTTGGTGTGATCTTGTGTAAGAATGCTTTCCAAAGGCACGAGCCATGCAAAGGCTTCCACCATAAGCAGGACAGGGTTGCCCCAAACACCTTTAATTTTCATCACTATTGATTCCTTTGCAAAGCATCATAAAAAAGGCTTCACTAAAAAGCAGTGGATTTGGATATTCTTATCTGCCCTGCTTTTCCATTTCCATCCCAATCAGTAAAAATCCATAAGGAGTTGGCTTTGAATATTCTTTTCTTTTTCAATATATATAGGTAATAAACCATGCTCGATGAATCAAACAAACCAACAAAAAAACAAAGTGGACAATGCCATGTAAGACACAAAATACATGCCTTCTCATACTTCGCCTTGGCAAGTTCAAATTTTCCTTCCTTGAAAAGCCTGTTACCCTGCAAGCAATAGACCATTCTGCTAACCAACAGCTTCTAATTAACCAAAAAGTTGAAGTGAAGTAAACAATATGAATTTGATATCATACCGTGTTTTTTATCTTTTCTGCTTCATCCATTATTCTTTGGAAGCTTAACCCAGTCCAGTCCTGCAAATATGGATTCCAGTTATTTATTACAAATAGACACTCATGTAATAAGAAGAAAGTATCCCTTAATTTTTTATATCATTAAACTGAAGTCCACCTATTCTTTCTTCCAATACTCTTCAAGGTTATCTACACCTACAAATACCACTTCTTAGACAACTACATTATGAGAGACAAGCTTTGTATAAATATATTGCTCCATATAATGGTCTAACTAATTTGATTCAATATGCTTAAAATGTACATAAAATTGAAATTTAAAATTTTGTATGGAGAGGTAGGGGGATTAGTTGGGCGGCTCTACCTTCCTGGGGATCTGCAGGGGGTGTTGTGACAATGTGGAAGAATGAAGTACTTGTAGGTAGGAAAGAGTTGAAAGGCCAATTTTCAGTCTCCTTGAAGTTTAGACAACTGGAGGATGGATTTGAATGGGTGTTAACCAATGTCTATGGACCAAATGATTATAGAGAGAGAAGGAAGTTATGGGAAGAACTGGCTGCTGATACAAGGGGATTGTGAGAAGGACCTTGGTGTTTAGGAGGTGATTTCAATGTAATCAGATTCTTGGAAGAAACAAATAGTCCTAGGTAGAGGTCGACCACGAATATGAGGAAATTTAATCAATTTGTGGATGCCTACAAACTTAAAGAGATCCTATTGTCACATAGCTGTTTTACTTGGTACAATCTCCAAGTGAATCCAGTTTGCTTAGTAGAAATCACTGATTGTAAATTTAGTTGAATTTCTTGTGAAGGGAAAGAGGAGGAAGATAAAGATTTCAGTAGTAGAGAAGAAAAGAGGAGGAGAAAAGAGTAGGAAGTCAACCAGGATCCTTAGATAAACCCTAGCCACCAACCCCTCATTATATTTATACTTAACTTAAAAGATGAGATATTACAAGGATGCCCTTAGTAGGGTAGCTACTAATGTAGCTGAACAGTCACAACTTAAAAACATAAACTAATGGGCCTAAAGCCCAACAACTTCCTAACTAAATAACTTAAAATAAGAATAAAAATAACTAGGCCCAACTCAACACACCCCCTCAAGTTAGGAGTAAATGTCACACATTCCCAACTTNAATCACTCAGTCTTCACATCAAACACTTAGGCTGCACACTGCAGAACTGATTACACACAAGGTCCAGGAGATCAACTTTTAAATATTTAGAAACATAGATACACCAATCACCACGACACAACCACCACCAATCTACTGCTGTTGTGAACTTCAGCAGTCGACAACTCTTCTTTCAGCATGCATATGAAGAGATGCAGAGGAACACGACTGAAATGCATATCAGTCACACCGAGCATCACCACAACCAATCTTTTGAAGCAAAAAGAAAACATTCACAGTCCCTTACTTGGACCAGCAACAGTAGTGTTCATACCTGTCCACATTCAGCCCTCTTCGATACTAAATAGAGGGTTTAATATACCACTCCAATGACCACCACAGCAACGACCGGAGGCATTCTCACCTCTAGGCCCACAAAACGATAGCTCCTTTTCAGCCCCTTATCGAACCTCCACTCAGGTCAATCGGAAAAGAAGAAGATGACTGTGAAGGTTGGCGGCGAACCCAGAAAGAGAACAGCAGCAAGAAAGAAGCGAGGATACGACCCACTTGAATTTTATTCATAAAACTTAGAGTTACAAGAAAGACAATTTTRTCCCTCATAGAAGATGGGACACATAACTTAAACTCAGATACAATAGACCTTTCACATTCAAGAAGATACACCAGAATGACCAAAATACCCCTGACTCGAGCACTCTAACAGAGTAGATAGCCTATTCCTGAAGAAGACACACAACAATTTTGGAATAGAGGGAGTGGTATCCAAAGAACTTGAAGAGTCAAAAGAATGTAGCACCAAAATGGAAATAATAGCAAGCTTAACAATATGCACATAGAATGAGATGTTCTCAAGAAAAATAACATTACGAAACACATGAATCCAACAGGATTGATAGTCACAATAGAGAAAACTCTTATGGTCATGACTATATGTCTATATCCAACAAAAACACATGTGGCTGATTGGGGAATAAGTTTTGTTCGCTCATGGGGAGGAAGATGAATGAAGCACACACAACCAAACATGAAGCAAAGAAAGTTTGATGAGTGATGAAATAAGCACTGGAAGGGAGAGACATTGTTCAAGGCAGAAGAAGGAAGCAAATTGATAAGGTGCACAACAATGTTGGCCGCCTCCAACCCAAAGGAAGTAGGAGCATGTGAATCATGAAGCAGGGTCCTTACAATACTCAAAATGTATATGTTCTTGCACTTTGCCACTCTGTTTTGTTTTGAAGAACTCCAATACTAGTATTGTCCAATACTAGTATTGAACTAATTTTTTATCTTAGCCAAGAAAGATTTAATGGTGGGAAAAACATTAACTTATCTCTCAAGAAATATATTCAGGTGTATTGTGTATAATCATCAGTAAATATAACGAAGTATTTATATCAACATTGAAATTACAAGCGACAACCAAACATCACTATGTACCAATTTAAAAGGAATAGATACATGCTCAACAAAAGAAGGAAAAGGTAGAACATGAATTTTACTCATGCGACAAGAAATGCAAGCTTTATTAACATTAGTAGAAGAAATAACTTTAGAACAAATATCCAATTTGATGAATATTCCACAAATATCACATATTATTCCTATAGACAACTTCAGAACTAGGAGTAGTAGTAAGCAACAAGGTATGGATGAAGGCACTAGTGTCTTTTCAAATTCCAAGGCAAATAGCCAACTCAGCCTATGTCCCAACAACAAAATTGAAGTTTGTTGTAAGATGGAATAAATAAGGTTTTAGGAAGGTGAACGTGGTAATTAGTAAAACTAGACAAGGATAAATCATTACAGCCAACAATGTCTAATTTTTCACCATTAGCAGTAATAAAGTGTATATTCAAGGACTAAGGTTTAAAACACTAACCAGCATATACCCCTATCATATGGTTAGAGGAACTGAAATCAATGATCCACAAGTGATTGGGAGAGGAACAAAAATAGGATGACTCACCAGAGAGACCGATGGTTAAAACGTAGAGGAAATTGCTAAAGATACTAGCTGACACATTCTCTCTTCTATAAAAAACCCAAAACTCTTAGAAGCTGGGAAGAAGTGGCTCGGTCAGCTCCTATGTCTAGTGATATTAGACCTGTTTGGAGTCCATCAGACTTGGGTTTCATTAAACTGAACTTCGATGGTAGTAGTGAAGGAAATCCAGGCCTTTCAGGCATAGGTGGTATTTTCAGGAACGAAGAAGGTCGAATTATGGCTATGTTCTCAGGACCTATAGGCTGGGGGGACTCACTGAGAGATGAAATCCTGGCAGTTCTAGGAGTTAAAAGAGCTAAGCAGTTGAATATTAGTAAGCAGCTGGTGGAAGGAGATTCTAAACTGATTGTTAGTTGGTTGCAGAATGAAGAGTCCAGCCTGTGGAAGTTCTCAAATGAAAGGAAGAAAATCAAGCAGCTAACTCAGAACATGATTATAAGGGTTCAATGGGCTAAGAGGAGTACCAACTCCATGGCTGACACCTTGGCTAAACAGGGGGTGGGAAGAACTAATTTCTTTTGGGCTGTCTTGTAATATGTGTTCTCAGGTTTGAAAGGGAGGGTTAAGACATTTTACCCCTCCAATCTGGTTGTAACTTACACATCTATTTCAATAAAAGTGCTGTTATTGATCAAAAAAAAAAAAACCCAAAACTCTTCATCCCTTCCTACAAAAGAAGTGGTGGTCCCCTTATCTAATCCTTCTATGGTTGTCTGGTAAGCCTTATGTTGATTCTTCTTGAGGCCTAGACCATTCCCCTTAGTTGGCCGAGTAGGACATTCAATTATTTTATATGTCCTTGTTACTTGCAACAAGTACAAAAGTTATTCTTTCGACAGTATGAGACAACATGCCCATACTCCTTACACCCATAGCACTATACTCAGGACAAGTCCTTCTTTAGCTTGGACTTGTTCGTTAGAAAGGCTGCCTCTATTCTAGAATCTGATTTCACACCAATAGTGGACTGAGTAACTGAGTAATCAATCATGTTTCCTCTCTAAGAAGTTCTCCCAAGACTAAGTCAAGAGTGGGTGAAGTACCCCTACTAAGGATATTTGACCTTATAACTTCATACTCTGGTCTCAGATGTATTAAGAAATGCATTACCCTTCTCATGACAAAGTGTTTTTCATGGCTTTAATGCAACAAGCAGAAGTTGATTCATCTATGGACCAGCTCATACTTTGTCCACAAGTTAACAAAACCAGCAAATATTCTTGTATTTCCTTTTCACCCTGACTATAGGAAAATATTTTCATCTCAATCTGGTATTGACGAGACAAATTGAACTATTGATACACCTTTTCCATATAGGTAATAAACATCTC
This sequence comes from Nelumbo nucifera, assembly GCF_000365185.1. Next base: position 1,712,895 of record NW_010729133.1, on the reverse strand, counting down.
ATTAGCGGTCTGAAAGCTTCTCATAAGAATGGCTATGTCAGTTACAATTGAACCAAGAAGCCAAGAAACAAATTTGGCATTGTCAATCTTCCATTGCTTTAGCCCCTTAGAGTCAAATTCATCAGATTGCTTCGCTGTACCATCAACCAGTGTTTTAACAGGCGTGGGAGGCATACGCCTACAGGCAAGGCACCCCCAAAACACCCTGAGGCGCAGGCCAGAGGTGCTGACACCTCTAAGGCATTCGCCTCATACACTTTCAACTAGTGTTATTCATCTTCATTCTTTTTAATATAATAGATTTTTATTAAAAATAAAGAAAAATGAGATCCTCCTTCCTCTTCTTCCTCTTCCCCTTCTTCCCCTTCCTCCTCCTCCTTCCTCTTTATCCCCCTCCTCTTAAGGAGGCTTACACCTCCTTGTGTTCGGGAGGTTTACGCCTCTTACATTTTGAACTACACCTCACACCTCTAGGTAGTGAAATGCCTCATGTCACGCCTCCACGTTTTAAAACATTTCCATCAACACACCCCCAAAGACAATTTCCCTGAATAAAGAACTAGAAATGGAACTTCCAAAAGGCATAACGAGTCCCATCAAACTTCATTGGCAGAATATCTCTTTTTACCAAAGCCATTTCAGCAAGATAGTTTCAAGAAAAGCCAAAGAAAATGAGAGAACAAGGCAGCCACCCCACCAACACTGATCAAAGCTTGATAACCGTGATATGGTTAATCAAAGAGAACTAAAGAGATCAATATCAGTCAACAGAATAGCCAGACAAAATGTGTTAACAGGTGATAGTCTAAAAAAGGCAGCCACCCCATCAATCCCAATCTGATCCAGAAAAAGGATGCAAGAATACTTAAAACTGACCTTCGAGCTGAATGGTGCAGACGATCAAGAGAAAAAAGAGAAAACCTAATGCTGAATGTGTTTTTCCAGAAAGACATAGGAGAACTTGTGCTGATTAGAACAGCCTCCAGATAACTCCTAACCAGATCCAAAACAACAGATTGCAATCAAAGACAGGCTTGAGGGACTTGCTCTGATACAAATGTGAACACAATTTGAATTGTTGAGGATTTTGTGTAGACTTATGAGTTAATTTTATTGATTATTTGTTTAGATAGGTAGTGGGGACCACAACACACTTGCTGGGACCCTTTGGAGTCTTTTAGAGTGCCTTTTTAAGTTCTTCACTGAGTTTTTGTATTCAGCCACCATATAAGGGCATACTTGTCATTGTACCTATTTTTACTTGGTATAAATAATAATGAGAGGGGGCAGCCAGAATTGATTGCTCTCTCATTCTTTTCTCTATTCTTCTTCTTCTTCTCTCAAGAACCTTCCTTTCTTCATCTTTTCTACAGGTTTTTTGTTTCTGTAGATTTCTACTTGGTTAAGAGAGCCAAAAGACTGAACAGGGTGTGTCAGCTTGATCTCACACCTAAAAGAAAAGTCTTATAAATGTTTACAATACAAAAATGAGGAAAAGGACCATTATGTCCCTCTCTTACATGAAAGGATAAAAAGACTATTGAAAAATATAGTGCATAAGATAAAACATATAAGGTGCTCCTAAGCCCCAAAAAGGAAAGAAGAAAACACGAGACTGCAAATCAGTCTCTACAATTTCATGGATAAGCTTCAGTCTTAGTTCAGGAAGAATACCTTGTCACATGCCTCAATGGATTTTCTGCATTCTCCCATCTTCAGGTAACAGGCAGCAACATTTAGGTGCAATGAGTTCTGCAAGAATAGACAACAGAATAAAATAAATCTTAAAAACTCATGGTGAAAAACCCTTCTATTAGTCTTCTAAACCAAGAGAGCAAGAACAAATAACATTTCATCTGATGACTACTAAAATCAGGGAAGACACTGTTTCTGGTTTGAAGGCACACTTACTCTTGAATTCAAAAATATTTTTCCTTCATCATCATCTTGTGGGTTAACATGATTGAATTCCCGAAGCACCTGTAAGCAATTACTTTTCCTTTATCAATAACAAGCAAGTTCTTTAAATATGAAAACAAAGAAAAGAAGATGAAGACATAAAAGACAATCACCTATTGGACACCCAGTGCATATGCCTCTCCCAATACTATTACAGGACACAACCTAACTTGAGGCTTTCAAACTTGGTTCAACCATCAGCAGGAAAATTAGCAAATCTAGGCACCTAGGTTCAAAGATAACAGTATTGATCTTGAAAGAATAAACGCATCATGAGAAAGTTTAACCAATGGGCTAGGGAATTGAGAATTACTTTATATGGGGTTTAAGATCAGCCAACCATAACTAATTTTAATGTGTAAGAAAAGGAATTAGAAGTCCAAGTTATGTAGCATGGACTAGACTAAAGTTGAAGGGATAGAAATTTGTTATTGAGCCTATACTAGAAACTCAATTCAAGGGTTGCAAGTTGAGCCTATGATAGAAATTTCACCAGCATCAATGATGAAATTGGTCCTAAAGTTTGTTAGTGAGTCATATCTAGTTCAACACATTCAGATGATGATTCCTATGTCAGAGATTGAAAGAAAAGTTCCTAATGTCCTACTTGGAGTTTGAAATCCCAAGGTTAGAGTTGATGAAATAATTGGAAAATTCTCAATGGACAAACTGACCGATTATTTAAGTGTGCTAGAAGTTGAGAACACCTATTATTTAGCAAAGTTTGGTTCTATGCCATTACAGCCATCAACAGCTTTAAGTTCTTTATTAAAGGTGTTAATTCAACTTCAAAAAGGACTACTATCAAAAAAAAAAAAAAAAAAACCAAAGGACTAAAACTGATCTAGAGCTATTGGTTCTAGACTAGTGGTGTCAGAGACGCAAAGTAGATAGTCCTACACCAGTTAGTATAAGAACAGCCTATCCTACAACAGTTACTCAGTTTGGTATACAAATATTAAGTCTACTGAAAATAGCAAAGTTTTCATTGTAAATCCCATACCCAAGTCATATATTAGAATTGCTAACATTAGAAGCCCATCCCAAATTCACCATAAGAGAAATGACAAGGAAATCAAAATAATCATGTGAACAGACACTAATCAAAATACATGCTCGATGGAATCCACATGAAGTCACCTAAATTCTATAATAGTGTTGTGTGCCTAAGACCAGGAAAACATGAGGGTTCTATTAAGCTGTGTTTGGATTGGGGAGCAGTTGAAACACAGGATGGAATCCACAGTTCAGTGCATTCCAGAATAACTAGCTTCCCCCTCCCCCGACCGAAAAAAAGAAAAAAAAGAAAAATCATTTTAAGATCCATCAAATCAATGGAAAAATTTGCAAAAGAAAAAAAAAATACTATTTTCCATAGTCCACAGGGCTCGCTTTTCAGCAGAGCTTTTCTTAAACCAGACCCAAAGGTCTCTTTACTATCCCCCTTGAACTCTGGAAGAATCAGGACCCATTCCATAATCCTATTGCAGATCCTAGAAGCAAGATGGTCAATAGATTTTTGCTTGTCTTAAAAAATTCTTCTATTTCTTTCATTCCAGAGTTCCCTACAGACTGCAAAAGCACACAGCTCCAGATGATCTTTGCTTTCTTCTTTCCGTTCAAGGCTGGCCATCAAGCAAAAATTTCACTTGAAGATCTTGGGTTCTACAGATCCATTTTGAAGACTGAGAAAAAGAAACACCAAATGATCTTTGCATAGCAACAACCAAAACAAAAATAGCATCTTCTTGCGAAATGAAAGCCTCTGCTCTTGGTGTGATCTTGTGTAAGAATGCTTTCCAAAGGCACGAGCCATGCAAAGGCTTCCACCATAAGCAGGACAGGGTTGCCCCAAACACCTTTAATTTTCATCACTATTGATTCCTTTGCAAAGCATCATAAAAAAGGCTTCACTAAAAAGCAGTGGATTTGGATATTCTTATCTGCCCTGCTTTTCCATTTCCATCCCAATCAGTAAAAATCCATAAGGAGTTGGCTTTGAATATTCTTTTCTTTTTCAATATATATAGGTAATAAACCATGCTCGATGAATCAAACAAACCAACAAAAAAACAAAGTGGACAATGCCATGTAAGACACAAAATACATGCCTTCTCATACTTCGCCTTGGCAAGTTCAAATTTTCCTTCCTTGAAAAGCCTGTTACCCTGCAAGCAATAGACCATTCTGCTAACCAACAGCTTCTAATTAACCAAAAAGTTGAAGTGAAGTAAACAATATGAATTTGATATCATACCGTGTTTTTTATCTTTTCTGCTTCATCCATTATTCTTTGGAAGCTTAACCCAGTCCAGTCCTGCAAATATGGATTCCAGTTATTTATTACAAATAGACACTCATGTAATAAGAAGAAAGTATCCCTTAATTTTTTATATCATTAAACTGAAGTCCACCTATTCTTTCTTCCAATACTCTTCAAGGTTATCTACACCTACAAATACCACTTCTTAGACAACTACATTATGAGAGACAAGCTTTGTATAAATATATTGCTCCATATAATGGTCTAACTAATTTGATTCAATATGCTTAAAATGTACATAAAATTGAAATTTAAAATTTTGTATGGAGAGGTAGGGGGATTAGTTGGGCGGCTCTACCTTCCTGGGGATCTGCAGGGGGTGTTGTGACAATGTGGAAGAATGAAGTACTTGTAGGTAGGAAAGAGTTGAAAGGCCAATTTTCAGTCTCCTTGAAGTTTAGACAACTGGAGGATGGATTTGAATGGGTGTTAACCAATGTCTATGGACCAAATGATTATAGAGAGAGAAGGAAGTTATGGGAAGAACTGGCTGCTGATACAAGGGGATTGTGAGAAGGACCTTGGTGTTTAGGAGGTGATTTCAATGTAATCAGATTCTTGGAAGAAACAAATAGTCCTAGGTAGAGGTCGACCACGAATATGAGGAAATTTAATCAATTTGTGGATGCCTACAAACTTAAAGAGATCCTATTGTCACATAGCTGTTTTACTTGGTACAATCTCCAAGTGAATCCAGTTTGCTTAGTAGAAATCACTGATTGTAAATTTAGTTGAATTTCTTGTGAAGGGAAAGAGGAGGAAGATAAAGATTTCAGTAGTAGAGAAGAAAAGAGGAGGAGAAAAGAGTAGGAAGTCAACCAGGATCCTTAGATAAACCCTAGCCACCAACCCCTCATTATATTTATACTTAACTTAAAAGATGAGATATTACAAGGATGCCCTTAGTAGGGTAGCTACTAATGTAGCTGAACAGTCACAACTTAAAAACATAAACTAATGGGCCTAAAGCCCAACAACTTCCTAACTAAATAACTTAAAATAAGAATAAAAATAACTAGGCCCAACTCAACACTCCCCCTCAAGTTGGGAGTAAATGTCACACATTCCCAACTTGCGTAGATCATGCTCTAGCTTGTTCTTTGCAACACCTTTTGTGAGAACATCAACGAGTTGCAGATCAGAAGCAATGTCTGGAAGACAAACTTCTCCAGAAGTCACTCTTTCTCTGATAAAATGTCTATCCACTTCAATGTGCTTAGTTCGGTCATGCTGGACTGGGTTAGAAGTTACCCTTTCTCTGATAAAATGTCTATCCACTTCAATGTGCTTAGTTCGGTCATGTTGGACTGGGTTATGGGCAATGTTAATTGCTGCCTGGTTATCGCAGTATAGCATCATAGGTTCTTCTGCCTGCACACCAATTTCTTCTAATAGGGAACGGATCCAGAGACAAGGTTACTACCACTGTTTGTTTCTTACTCTTCCATGACACAAGGTTACCCCCAACAAGGGTGCACACTCCTGAAGTTGATCTCCTGTCATCAAGGCATCCTGCCCAATCTGCATCTGTATAAGCCTCTAGTTTCAACTRTCCATGATCAGTAAACAATATGCCTCTGCTCAGCTGTCCCTTCAGATAAGCAAGAATCCTGTCAACTGCCTCCCAATGCTGGACTCGTGGAGCATGCATGTATTGACTTACCACACTTACTGCATAGGAAATGTCTGGTCTTGTCATACACAAGTATAGCAGCCGACCCACAAGTCTCTGATATCTCCCAATGTCCTTTACTGGCTCACCTTCTGATGCATTGATTCTATGGTTCTGATCAATAGGGGTACTGATTGCCTTCGTTCCAAGCTTCCCTGTCTCTTGAAAGATCTAAGACATACTTCCTTTGAGAGATAAAAATTTCATGTTTTGATCTTGCAACTTCAATGCCTAGGAAGTATCTCAGTTCTCCAAGATCCTTAATTTCAAATTCTTTATGTAGATTCCTTTTTAGATAATCAATCTCGCTTAGGTCATTCCCCGTGACAACAATATCATCCACATAAACAATTAGGACTGACACCAAAGATCCCCTTCGCTTCACAAACAAGGTATGATCGAATTGAGTCTGAGTGTATCCAAAAGCAATCAAGGCATTTTTGAATCTGATAGGGCGACAAAACATAAAACAGCATATATAACACACAAAAACATAATAAAATTTGGACTCACATAACTACTGTGGTCCCCACCTCCTATTTAACAACTAACATAAAACATCTACTCAGAAAAACATCATAAAACTAATTAATCTTCAACAATTACCAATAATGGGGCTTTGGATTTCCATATCCACCTCCACGCCACCATATTTCCAGCAGTCTCCAATAGCTGCTTGTAGAAAGAGAATACCAAGAGGCCTTATTTTTCTGCACCCCAACAACCTTATCTTCTTAAACCACAGAAAGATGAGACTTGTTTGTTACCTCCATTTAAGACAGCAATTCTTGCACCTCCTAATCAAACACATTCCTCAGTTTTGGTGTCCACACCACCTGACCAGAAATCAGTTGGAAGCAATTTTTTACTACAACATTTTCCTGCTCTGCCAAGTTAAACATATTGGGGTGAGATTGACACAAAGGGGTGGAACCACACCACATGTCCTTCCAAAACAGCACTCTTTCTCCTTTTCTGGGCTTGAATTTGATGAATTTTGAAAATTCCACTTGAAGTGTCCATGTATATCTTACCAGATTTAGTATATCTTACCAGATTTAGTTAAACTCCCAATATAAATATATTTTTTATAAATATATATTTTTTTATAGCAATATGTATATCCATTAGAAGTGTCCATGCAGTATCTGGTACACGTCTTTGACACCAGTACGATAGGTATGCACAAGTATCCTCATAGCTACTTATCAAAGATCTTTCCCAAGAGCCAAGATAAACCCCATAATGTTGTTGTGATGATTATCCCAACTAGGGGTAACCAGAAATTCAAGTTTACAGAATTATGAATTTGCCTTTAATGGAGATACAGGTTTGGTAAGAGGACCCTTGGACAGCACTGGCTAACAAATTCCCTAGGCACTAATGCTTCTTGTGACTTTGATGTTCCAGTGAAAGTATTTATAACATCCAACAGCATTTCACTTAACAGATTTTAGCATATTGTAGCACAAACATATATTTTGATGTATTCTTCTGTTCTCAACATTTCAGGGTTTCCAACATGCAATTCTCCAATTTACACTTGAAAGATTATTGAACATATAGTTATTTACAATTACCTTTGGCTTCTCAAAATCAAGAAGCTCGATTTCCCATTGAATATGAGCACCTTCAGGAACATTATTGGGCCTGTCTAAGGGAGAACAAACATCATTAGTAATTCTATCACTTTTACTAGTTCATGCACATCTACTAAAAGCTTGCTGAGAAGACCTTGGAAACTTGTCATATGCATAATCCGGAGGGCATGTTACAAGAGCCATCTCTCCAGGCAGCATTAGACGAACACACATTTCAAGCCCCTCAGGCACCTACATGCATGAAAAAAGTTATATTCACTGTAATTCTATTTAAAAAGAATAACCACCCACAAGAATAATACACAGCTATTGATCAGTAAATTTAAAACTATACCAACTAATTCTAGCAATACCCTCTATGGGATGCATCTTCCTTATAGGGTGTGGAATTTAAAAATTGCTGGATCAATATTCCAAAAATCCAAATTTATCCTAATTTTATTCAGATTAGAATTGTTCCCCAGTAAATCAATGCTTTTCTGAAAACAAATCCTAAATATCCCCAGAGGATTAGCCACTTTAACCTTCACCTTTATTACTCAACTTCCTGACAAACTAAGAACAATCTATAACGATCTAATGAGATAGAAACATAGTTTTCAAGGTGTCCAGGTGATTCTGGGCAACATTGGGGTGCCTAGTCACCTAGGCGATAAAAATTTTATAATATAAAAAACTGACTTTTGGCTAGTTTCCTAGTTATACCATTCAGCATGTATGTTAATTGAAAAAATAGCAATTCTCTTTATTAAGAACATTAAATTTCCTCTAAAAATGTGGCAAATCATCACATCTAAAAGATAAAAATCTTTTACATATATTAATTTCATTATTTTCAAAAATAATACTACTATAA
>NW_010729133.1:1659346-1680052 GCF_000365185.1 Nelumbo nucifera | reverse complement strand
TCCTTCTCCAAGGGGAATCTCCACAACCACTTTCCCAACAAAGTCATATTCCTTCTCCTAATATTCCCAAGCCCCAAACCACCACAAGCCTTACTCCTACAAACTATCTCCCAGCTAACTCTATGATCCCTCTTTTCCTCTCTCGGTTCCCATAGGAAATCTCTCATTAACTTCTCCAATCTATTAGCAACCTTCACTGGGATTTTAAACACCGACAGGAAAAATATACGTAAATTAGCAAGTGTGGCCTTAATAAGAGTAATTATCCCAGCCTCCCTGCATGGTTCATCCATCCATATGATGGATCTCCCATCCCTTCAGATAGACCTTCTATCATCAACACTCACAACCCAATCAGCATCTGTGTAAACCTCTATCTTCATGTGATTATTATTCTTGAATAGTATACCTCTACCTGGACACCTCTTCAAATATGTTAATATCCTCTCAACTGCAAGTAGGTGAGTAGTTCTAGGAGAGTGCATATACTGACTGACTACATAACTGATGTCCGGTCGTATGAAACAAAGATAGAGGAGTTTTCCAACTAACTGTTGGAACATAGCTTTATCTTCGAGTGGCTCTCCACCCTCTGCACTAATCTTGTGATTTTGTTCAATAGGTGTGTCTACAGGCTTAACACCCAACTTTCTAGTTTCTTCCAACAGATCTAGAACATACTTTCTTTGAGAAACAAAAATCCCATGTTTAGACCTAGCTACCTTAATACCCAAGAAGTATCGTAGCTCTCCCATATCTTTCACCTCAAACTCTTGATGAAGGAATTGTTTGAGAGACGCAATCTCATTGTTATCATTCCCTGTCACTACAATATCATCCACATATATAGCAAGCAAGGTCAAGGAAGAGTCCACTCTCTTAATGAACAATGTATGGTCTAACTAGGCCTGTAATATAGCCAAATTTTTCAAGGGCTTGTTTGAATCTATCAAACCAAGTTCTAGGGGACTGTTTAATCCATACAAGGCTTTATTCAACCGGCAAACCTTCTTTTCTGTTTCTGCATCATAAAATCCATGAGGCAACTGCATGTAGACTTCTTCTGCAAGTCTCCATTGAGGAAGGCATTTTTAACATCCATCTGGAACAAGATCCAAGAGTAACTGGCTGCAAGGGATAATAAAACTCTAATAGTGGTCATCTTTGCTACTGGAGCAAAAGTCTCCAAGTAGCCTATACCTTAAGTCTGAGTAAATCCTTTTACAACTAACCGGGCCTTATACCTTTCAATGGAAACATCAGCATTATGTTTCACAGTAAACACCCATCTACATCCAACTGGTTTCTTCCCTTTAGGCTAGTCAACTAACTCCCAAATATTATTCCTCAAAAGAGCATCCATTTCAACCTTCATCGCATCTTTCCACTCAAGAACTGACAAGGCTTCCTACACTGTTCTAGGGATAGGAATATTAACAATGGATGTGAGAAAGGACCTGTAAGAGGGGGGCAGGTGATCATAGGACAAGAACTGAAAAATGTAGTGGGTTGTGGATGTGGTGCAACGTCGTTTGCCTTTACGAACTGCAATGGGGAGGTCAAGGTCATCCAAAGGAGGTAAGGACTCAACAGTGGAAGGTATCTCAATGGAACCTAGATCTGGATCAGCAAAAGGAACTAGGGCTGGCCTGGACAGCTGATGATCGAAATCAACCTACCTCCACTGCCTGTGATAGACTCTTAAATCCCGGCACCTCTGACAACCCTCCCCATTACATCCCTCATCACTCAATGGAACAAGTAAAGGAACTTCTGATGAGTTAACCCCACACTCACTACTCTCCCCCTGAGGAGAAACCCTAGGATAATAGGGTACATCCTCAAAGAAAGTAACATCCATAGAGACAAATCTCCTCCCAGAAGTGAGTTCATAGTACCAATATCCCTTTTGAGTTTGTGCGTAACCGAGAAAAATACATTTGGAGGCCTTAGAATCAAATTTGGAACAATGAGGTCCAAGAATCTGAACAAAGCAAGTACAACCAAAGGTTTTAAGGGGAACAGTAAACAATTCCTTATCAGGGTATAGAAGGGTAAATGGTGGCTTCATGTCAAGAACCCGTGAAGGAACTCGGTTGATGACATACACTGCTGCAAGAATAGCATCTCCCCAGAAACGAAAAGGCACATTAGAGTTAAACATGATGCTTCTGCCCACCTCCAATATGTGCATATTCTTCCTCTTAGCAACCCCATTCTGCTGTGATGTATGAGGACAAGTACTCTAGTGGATAATCCCATGATCAAGCAAATAAGAGGTTAATGGGTTGGCAAAGTATTCTTTCGTATTATCGGACCTGAAGATTTTGATTTTGACCCCAAATTGGGTTAAAATCATTTGATGAAAGATCTGGGTCAAAGCAGAAACCTCATCTCGATAACGCATAAGGTAAACCCAAGAAAAACAGGTATAGTCGTCAACAAATAACAAGAAATATCTGTATCCCCCCATAGTAGTGATGTGATAAGGGCCCCAAGCATCGGTATGCACAATATCAAAAGGATTACTACTTCTTTTATTACTCAATGAATAAAATGTTCTACAATGCTTTGCAAGCTCACAACTCTCACATCTCAAACTRGACATCTGAACAGACTCAAATAAATTAGGAAACAAACTCTTCAAAGACCAAAAAGATAAATGACCCAACCGATTATGCCAAAGCATAACCTGACTAACAGACTAAGAAACAAAAGACTTCCTATCTTCACTATCTTCCCAAATGAGAACTCTCTCCAAGCAAATAGATCTCATTTGTTTCACGGCCAGTCCCAATCACCTTCCTTGTCTCCAAGTGCTGAAAAACACATCAGTCAGGAAAAAAAGTTACTAAACAATTCTGGTATTTTGTAATACTACTGACTGAAAGCAAGTTAGTATTAAGCTTAGGAAGATGCAAAACTGAAGATAAGGAAATGGTATTAGAYAACTTGATGTCTCCCTTGCCAGAAATGGGGAACAAGGGACCATTAGCAGTGGACACTTTATCTCTACCAGAAGACAAGTGATAGATAGTGAATAGTGATGGCAAAGCCAATCATATGGTCAGATGCACCTAAGTCTATTACCCAACAATGTTCAATGTTACTTGGAGCTGAAGCATGATAAGCTGAGGCCCGAGTATCTTAATGAGCAAGAAAAGTTGACGTGAGAGGAGCTGATGGCGCCTGAGATGATTGAGCTGAATTACCAACTTCCTTTTCCAACTGAGTCAAGGCAGCCCAAAGAGCAGCTAGGGTGTCTAGAGGTGTGCCTTTTGTGCCCGATGAGCATTACCCCTTTTGTTCCTGAGTTTTGCTAGAACTAGATGAGGGTGCAGCTTCCAACAGGTGTCTTTAGTATGCTTAGGTTTCTTGCAATGTTCACATACTAGATCCCACTTGTCTTCCTTCTCTATATCCCTCTCCGTATCACCCCCAGACTTAGGTTTAACTACTACCGAGGCTGGTGGGAAAGGTTGATGCTACATCATAACCTTTCTCCTAGTCCCTTCACTATGCACTAAGTAGTAGGCTTGTGATAGGGTCACACTGTCTCTTGTCAGTAGTTGTTGTCTCACAATATTATACTCAGGACTCAAACAAACTAGGAACTCAAAAACCTTATTAGTTTTAACCTGCTTTCTATGAGTTTGTACATCCTTCTGACTTTCCCACTCAAGTGTTTCTAGGTAGTCAATTTCATGCCACAAAGATTTCAAGGTAGAAGTAAACCGAGACTGGTTTCTCTCCTTGCTAAAGGTTGTTAACCTCACATTTTAGCTCATAGGCCCTAGCAACATTATGGGGTTGGGAGTAGGTCTCTTTCATGACATCCCAGATTTCCTTACCTGTTTTTGCCCACAAATAGTTATGATTGATATGTGACTACATAGAGTTGTACAGCCATGTCATAACCAAATAGTTCTCCTGAACCCATTTGGTATAAGTTTGGTCCTTTTTAGTTGGTTCTTTCACATCTCCCAACAAGTAGCTCAGTTTTCCTCTACCCCCAATGACCACCATGGCCAATTGAATCCATTCTAAGTAGTTTGATCCATCAAACTTAACAGTTGTAATCTGAAAGGTATTCTCAGACATGTTACCAGAATTGCTAGTCCCCAAAACACCTTACCCTTGATTCTTGAACTCCATTCTTGATTAAAAAAAAAACCTTTTTTAACTACTGTAATAAGAGAAACAGCACCCAAACAACTGATAGCAGTCGGCCTAGGTCTTCTAAAGAACAAAAAACACAGTTCTGAATGAAACAAGTTAAAAAATTCTGATCTGAAACCAACAACAGTTCTGAATTTTAGGGTTTTCTCTCAAAACCCTAAAGAAAACACAGGGAAAAAGCAAAGATTTCCCAGCCGCACCTCTCAGAATAAACCAAGATGATCTTTTCTAAAGTCAATATCAAGAAAAAGGCTTGCTTTATGAAAAAATCTCTGGCTGCCACCTTCTAGCTGATGCAAAACCCTAATCTTGAGGATCCGAAGCTTCTTTTGATTCTTCCTAATCATTGGAACTCTTTCAGGCTTCTATAATCTCCTTAGTAGTAGTCGTACACTACCAGTAACCTCCAAGAATCAGCCAATCCACCTTCTCTATTGAAAAACTTCCAAACCTAGGAGGTTTTCATGCAGTCAGCCTAATTAGACTAGCATAAGAGCTCCTAGGTTGGCTCTGATACCAAGTAGTCGATCAAGACTACAATCAGTCTTGAATTTAAAAAGAAATAGATGCAAAATTTGAAGAGGAGAAGAAGAGAAGAAGTACACGAAGAGAATTTCAAAAAAAAGAGAGGGGGAGGGTCATAACATCTACCGACCCACTCTTAAGATTTATATAAATGTTGACTAATTGTAAAAGAGCTGAATTGCCCTTATTGCCTACATGGCAAAAAAATAAAAGAAAACTAATAATAAAACTGAAATAACTACAAACTAACACTGTCATAACTAACTGAAATAATGCTGCCATACAAACATAGTGGGGAACACATCAGTGGAGTCCACATCAGTGTTCTCTACATATACTAAGTCAAAAATTACAATCATGTCCCCATAAGGGCACCCAAAATACAAATAATAGGAAAAGACAACAATACACCTAAGCCAAATGCACATTCTCAACACTCCCCCTCAAGCTGAGCATAGATATCTATCATGCCCAACTTGCTCAAGCTTCTATCAAGTTTTGGCTTGTTGAGACCCTTAGTGAGGCAATCAGCAAGTTGGTTCTCTTACCTAACCAAATGCGCATTCTCAACACTCCTCCTCAAGCTGAGCATAGATATCTATCATGCCCAGCTCGCTTAAGCTTCTATCAAGTTTTGGCTTGTTCAGACCCTTAGTGAGGTAACCAGCAAGTTGGTTCTCTAACTTAACTAAAGGCACACATATTTCTCCATTAGCTATCTTTTCTATAATGAAGTATCTATTAACTTCAATATGCTTTGTGTGATCATGTTAAACAGGGTTATGAGCAATGTTTATGGCAACTTGATTATCACTGTGTAGAATCATTGGGGTTTCAGCTTGGATCCCAATCTCTGATAACAAAGACTTCAACCATAGCAACTCTGATACACCTAGGGGTGTCAATTGGACTAGATTTGGTCCAATCCAATCCAATCCAATGTAAGTCCATTACAATTGGACCTGGTCCAATCCAATCCAATGAATATTTTGGACCATTTTGGACCGGTCCAAAAACTGTCCAATCTGTTCAAATCCTTGTTAATTTAGATTTGTTTCAACTCAAATCTAGTCCATTGATACCTATGTTCTTATCTTCTATCAATGGACCAGATATTGGCTCAATCCAATATAAATTCATTATGGACAGACCAGGTCCAATCCAATATGGCGTATTGGTCCGTCTAGTCTGTCCAAATTCAATATGTCTTATTGGTCCGTCCAATCCATCCAAATAGGTTTTTATTTGGACGGAGTCCAACCAGAAACCGGTCCATTGACACCCGTAGATACACCATGAGCCATAGCTCTATATTCAGCTTCAGCACTAGATCGGGCAACAACAAATTGTTTTTTGCTTTTCCAAGACACAACATTACCTCCTCCCAATGTGAAGTAACCAGAGGTGGATCTTCTATCATCTATAGAACTTGCCCAATCAGCATCAGCATAAGCCTCGACCTTGAGATGTCCTTGGTTAGAGTATAACATTCCTTTACCTGGACACCCCTTTAGGTAGGCAAGAATCCAGTTGACAACGTGCATATGTGAAGTTATAGGACTGCATATACTGACTCACCATGCTAACAGCATAGGATATATCAAGTCGAGTCAAGCACAGGTAAAGAAGCAGACCAACAAGCCTCTAGTAGACACCCTTGTCTGGAAGAATATCTCCATCATCAACACTCAGTTTATGACTAGGGTCAATAGGAGTTTGAACTGGCTTACACCCCAGTTTCCCAACCTCGTAAAGGAGATCAAAGACATACTTCCTCTGTGAAATGAATACCCCTCCCTTTGACTTGCCACTTTGATTCCAAGAAAGTATCTAAGATTCCCAAGATCTTTGATTTCAAATTTAGAAGCAATAAATGACTTTAGTTGGTTTATCCCAGAGTGATCATCTCCAATGACAACAATATCATCCACCTACACTATCAACAAGGTGAGTAGGCCATTAACCCTTCTTATAAACAAAGTATGGTCTGCTTGTGATTGTGTAAACCCAATTCTAAGAAAAGCCTTCCTGAATCTATCAAACCAAGCTCTAGGGGACTGTTTAAGCCCATAAAGAGATTTTCTTAAATGACAAACCTTCCCCTCACTGTTAGGTAAGATTACCCCTGGTGGTAAATCCATGTATACCTCCTCCTATAGATCTCCATTTAGGAAGGCATTCTTCACATCCATCTGATATAGGCCATGAAAAATGAGCAACAAGAGACATTATAACTTTAGCAAGAAACTTTATAGAGGAATCAAAATCCTCCAATAAACAACACAAAATTAGGGCAGATCAAACTAAGGTTCCAAGGACTGATAACCAAGAAAAAAAAATACCCTAGGGCAGCACAAAACTAGGGTTCCAAGGACTGATAATAGTCGATTAAGACAATAGTGAAATGCACCAACCTGAAATGAGAAGTTTTCCAGATCAGCTTGAAGAGAGGACTTGATGCCTATTGAAGTTCCTCTGTCGAAGCAACCCAAAAAAAAAGGTTCAAAACTGTTGTTATTGAGGGAGGAAGAAGCTAGATTATTGAGATCCCTTAATTTGTAGCTGTTCAAAACTGAACCATAAGGAGCCAAGCTGCTGCCGCCCTGGAGAAATCAGTACACAGAAAGAGGAAAACATTTGCTGCCACCCAGGAGAGAAAACCAAAACTCCTCCAAGACTTGTCAGTTCCCACTGATATTCTGAGTGAAAAAAAAAAAGGATTTGGGCAACACAGCCAATCAGAAATCCTTCCAGATAGAAGCCTCCAAGAGGAACTAGGGTTAGGATTGAAGAGAACAGCCCTAACACCAGTCAAAACACCCTGAGAACAAAAACCCCTAATATGCCCAACGAATGAGCAAAAAAAAAGCAGAGATTATAGAGCAGTCTAATCTGATACTATGTCAACAAACCCAGAGCAGAATATAGAATTTTGGGGATGAAGAATGGATGATTCGACCCTACCCCAAGGGTCCTTTATATAGAAAATGAAATTAAAGAAATTACGAGGCCCTTGTAGGGCAACAAAAATTAGAGAATTTACAAAGAGGCCCTTACAAGGTTGAAGAGAAAATAATAATAAAATAAGAGAAACAATACAATAAGAACTACAATAAAATGGTACATCAGGGAGTTTCTTCACAAATACAAGTAATATAAACAATGAAATCATAATAGCAAAGAAAAAGTTAACCATTCAGAATGTTCTTCACATGCAAATGCCAATCTAAATTACAAGCATTCTAAACAACCCAAAAGTATCAACAAATAGATTATACATTTCCTCATGGAAAAGAAACAATCTGAACATAATGAATGATCATGATCAGCAATACCTTCTTAAGAACTCCCAAATCCTCACTGATGACCTGGAAAAGTACCACATAAAGAAATGAAAATAAATAATAATAATAATAATAATAATAATAATAGAAATGCTGGACTAATAACTGAATCTTAACATAAATGTAAGGTCCCATTGGTCATGAACAATTTCAAGATAACTTAAGAAAAGTTATGTCAAAAATGCTGCAAGTGATGGTCTGGCTTATCCTTAAACCATTCATTTCCATTATTAAGTATCTCTCAATCACAACACTTACCTAAAGCTCATAAAGCATTAATTGTTTCAAGTGTAAAATCTAAATGCCTATACATAAGTACACCCAAGCTGAGGTTGGGATGGAGCATATGCACCAATTGCACAAGCTTGTCTTGTGGCTAGCTTCTTTTCCCTTTTCTGGTTAATTAATAATGAGAAATTTCATTGCATATTGACATAAAGCTATAACGTAGAATATTAAAAGAAAAAAATCCATTAATTTTTCACAATTTCTTCTCAGTTCCTGTGAAGTTTATCCTGCTGAATACATCAGAGAACAAGTTAGTTTTGTATATTGGGTCAATTGTCTTTAGGATGTTTTGCACTGTTCTGAACTCCAACATATCTAGTTTTTTGCATTAGAACTCTTCTTCCTCTTTTTTTATGACTTATTAGAGTCTTAATCATAAAATAAAATCCAGCAAGGTTGAAAGATAACATAAAGAAGAGAAATCTTTTATGATGAGACAGAGTACCCAGATAACTTCTATAAGTAGCACCCATGAACCAAGCACTAGAACTTACAGATCTACAACTAGGAGAAAGAACCACAAATAGAACTGTAAGGGTTAAACATAGGAAATATTCACAGTAAATAAAGACTTGTTAAAGGATAAAATTCTAGCAGATCAAATTTGTGTGGTTAAAAAGATGTAGATAGAGAAAATCATAGTAGAGTAACAAAAAAAAAAAGAAAAAAAATCCTTGCCTTCACTTTAAAGAAGTCTATCAACTCAATCTGGAAATGAAGTTCCTCAAGCTTGGGAAAGCTCTCTTGAACTGCAACTGGACAATCAACCTCGCCATAGTGTAGTTCAGGTTTCATCTTGAACTAAAAACAAGCATCAAAAAATAAACAAAAGGTTATAAGAAATAACCAAGTAATATATCAAACTAATCAGAACAAATTCATAAAACATCTGAACTTTCTAGGTAAAACTTGACTAGATTAACTAAATCTTCTTTGCATACCAACAGAAAGTTCAGTACCGTGGCTCCCAAAGGTTTGGTGTGTTCCAGAACATGAGAAAATAGTCTCTTCAAATTTATGTGAGCTTTTGTGTTTTAGAACAATGAATTGCTGGTTCCATTACTAGTAACACCCTGACAAGACATTCAAAACTACCATGGTGTGTTCTGAAACCAAATGAAAACACACTAAAGTACCAAACACCCCCCCCCCAAACTGTTCAGTCTGTATGGTACTGATTCACCACGAAATGTAAGAGATTTTATGAAACTATATAATTATAAATATAATATTATTTTTTGTAAGTAAGATAAAATATACTAAAAGAAAAAGAAGGAATACGAAGGTGACAAGATATCAAGCAAAAGATATTCATCCTATTGTATACAGATGGATACATATACTTTGATTGTACAACTTCCAACTAATATGTAACCGGTCAGGAAACTTCGGAAACAGTACCATTGCTACTTCACCCTTCAACATGGTGGGAATTCCTTCTAACAATCCCAGAATCATCTTGCTTTTCCCAAGAACATGCCTTGTTGGAATACCCTTGCCTGCCACATAAGTTAATCATTCAAACAATCCTCTTTTTGGTAAGCATTGAACAATCCTTGAGTTAAGTTATGTAAATGACAACAATGTTCAAATATATTGAATAAATACATGCACAACTAAATACGCATAGATATGCATATAGACACATATAATACACCACATGTTGTAAGGAATATGTCTTGTACTTCCAGGCATAAGCCTTAAATTGAGCCTTGAGGCCCATTTTCTTTAATGTTCACTAACTTAGGCATTGCAAGACCACATTGGCCTGATCATTGTATGGCGTGGGACCCACAAAGGTCTCACACAAGCATACATGGGTTCATCCCCTCTCTTTTAAGAGATAGGTTGAATTCACTACACAAGGGTAGTGAACCCCTGAGCCAAGCACATTGGGCTCAGTTTGGGCCCAATACTTATGTTTAAGTAATCCTTGGGTTTAGCCACCCTATGAAGCCCAAGGATGATGAACTCATGTGAGATTAAGCCCATCAGGTATTCCAGCCCTGTAATGGTCTTTTGCCTTAACCTCTTAGCCCATTGATTCCTACCCAATGGGTTCTCTGGGGGGGAGGGGAGTTGCATTTCTGCTCTTTCTAAAGTTTAAGAAAGTTACATTACCTTTACTCCAGGAAAAAAAAAATCCCAAACATTTCCAAGTTCATAATTCCACTCCAAAGTCGTTTTTGCTGAGGCCTTTAATTCTAGAAGTATTAGAACCCGTCCAATTATCTTCAAACAGATTAATGCCCCTAATTCTTCATTGGTTTTCAATTTCCCCTCAAAAATTTATCTATTTCTTTGAGATTAAGCCCATCAGGTATTCCAGCCCTGTAATGGTCTTTTTCCTTAACCTCTTAGCCCACTGATTCCTACCCAATGGGTTCTCTGGGGGGGGGAGGGGAGTTGCATTTCTGCTCTTTCTAAAGTTTAAGAAAGTTACATTACCTTTACTCAGGAAAAAAAAAATCTCAAACATTTCCAAGTTCATAATTCCGCTCCAAAGTCGTTTTTGCTGAGGCCTTTAATTCTAGAAGTATTAGAACCTGTCCAATTATCTTCAAACTGATTAATGCCCCTAATTCTTCATTGGTTTTCAATTTCCCCTCAAAACTTTGTCTATTTCTTTCCTTTAGAACCTCCCAGCACACAGCAAAGGAGATGCAACTCCAAATAATTTTTGCCTTGGTATTCCCAAGCACTCTTGGTTAGCTTCCAAAGATCTCAGCAAAACCATTGGGTGACCACCCAGGCATGTTGAAAAGTTGAAGTAAACCCAAATTCCTCTTACAAAGTGGCATTAGAAGAACACTGCATTGGAATAACAAGTGTAGAATATTCTCCTCCATACATAACACACCTGTTTGGGAACTGAATGAAGGCCTATTTTTTCAACTTATCTTGAGTGAGAATGCGGCCCATTGAAACCATCCAAGTAAATGCCCCCACTCTTGGAGAAACCGGTTTCCCCTAAACACCTTTATTGCATCAAGCTCCACCTAATTCCTAAGCAAAGCATATAAAGAGATTTGACTGTGACCCTTCCATTCTTGCATTCCTTCCACCATTTCAAATCTAACACCAAGGGATCAACCACCACCTCTTGCAATTTCGGCAGCATCCCCACACACTCCACCTCCCAATCCCAAACCACTGAGCCATTTCTATCTTTGTAGCATTGAGATGTTGTCACCCCCTTCTTGCTTAAATTGTAAAGCCTTGGGCACAGTTCACATAATTTCCAACTCCAAGCCATTCATCTTCCCAAAATTGTACACCAGAACCATTCCCCACTCTCCAAGAAAAAAAAGGTTGCATCAAAGAGTTAAAACTCATAATCCCCTTCCACACACTTACCCCATAGGATGATCTTACCTCCCTCACATCCAACCCAAAATTTACCACCCCATACTTAGAAGCTACCACCCTTTCTCCAAAGTGCTTCCCTCTTCCTCCCAAACTTCCAAACCCATTTCCCCAACAAGGCTTTATTGAAAATCCCCACTCTTCTCACTCCCAAACCGCCATATTTTTTTAGATCTACATACCAAACCCCATTTAACCAAATAAATTTTCTTTTTTTTTTCTACTTTTACATTCCATAAGATATCCCTTTGTAATTATTCTATACCTTCCAAGACCAAAGCTGGAGCCTTTAGGAGAGACAATAAGTCAGCAGATTTGAGAGAACACTTTTTTGTCAGGGTGATTTCTCCACCAAAAGACAAATACTTGCCTATCTCTGCTCAGTTCGGTATAAGACAGGTTGCCAAGTGGAGGGAGACACTGCCCTAGCCCCATTGGGCAGAACAAGGTAGGAGAAAGGGAAATCTCCTATTAGAGAAACCAAAGCACCAGCACACTCCAAAACTGATTGCTGAATATCCCCAACACCTATCATCACACTTTTGCTGAGATTAATTTTCAAGCCCGAAAGCAATTGAAAACATTTAAGAATACCCCTCAAATCAAAATCTTAGTAGGGGATGACCAAGTAATATTTACCACCTTCTTTTCAGAAGAGCTTATTGCTACCTCACCCCAATTTCTCCAAATATCCTCAGAAGAAACATGTGCAGAGGCATCCATTGTTCTTATCCGATGTATTGCTCTATTCATAACACACTCCCTCATTGCCTCCCAACTTCTTTCCTTCTCAAGAAAAATTCTTGCATTTCTTCCTTCCCACATGGTCCACAATAAAGCCACCCTTGTGCACTTGCACAAAATTCTTCCCCTCTTCTTGGGCCTAGAGAAGGTTAATGGATCAAATAATTTCTCCACCTCCAAAGGCAAAATACACCTGCACCCAAACAAGGACAAAAAGTATTCCAAAATACCAGCAACATATGAACAAGAGATTAGTAGGTGGTATCAACTCTCACCATTAGCCTTATAGAGGATGAACCAATTTTGGGGAATACAAAGAAAAGGCCTGTTTTGCAAATTAGCCATACTATTAACCTTCCATGATCGGCTTCCCAACAAAACGCCTTAATTTTAGGGGCTGATACTAAATTTCTTTATAAGGAAAAGACAAGGGGCTACCAGAGGAATAAAGGGACTTGAAAAAAGAAGCACAAGAGAAATGACCTTTGGAGAAAGGAGTCCACAAAGCCTTTCAGGCCTAGAGGGGTCGAGACAAACATTATCAAGGATTTGCCAAAGCTCAATAACAAAATCAAACTCATCTTCCCTTACCCCTCTTCTAAAACCAAAATCCCAATTCAAGTCCAAAGGAAGCAATGGAGAGGTGAGAAAATTTAAGATAAGTTTCTTTTTATATATGGAAAGTGAGTATAAAGCCAGAAAGAGATCCTTGAAAGGAGAAGCTCCCACCCAAATATCCTCCCAAAATAGAACAGTCTAAACAAACATCATACCTGACAAAATTGAGAAAAAGAGGAAGGATACCATGAATTTCTTTCTGTGGTGACGCCATAGTTGTCCAAGGAGAAAGCCCTACATCCTAACCATTAGCCATCGATCCATGAATACTGGCCGTCTCCACAACCACTTCCTTACAAAGCTGTTTTTTTTAATCAATAAAGCTGTTTTCCTCTTCCCGACATTACCTAGTCCTAACCCTCCCAACTCCTTGCTCCTACACACTACCTAGTCCTAAGAGCTATGAACTTTTTCATACATTACATGTGTTCTATTTGAACCATGGTTTGATCATCTTTGAGAATGCTTTTCCATCACAGCTCGCCTTCTAGTCCATCTTTCTTCTTTAAAAATCCTATTTGTTCTCTTTCTTTCTTTTCTTTATTAGTCAATAATAGATCAGAAAAAAAATAAAAATAAAAGTGAAAGAAGATAAGGTACAATATCTCAATACATTTCCTCAAGGAAGAAGAGTTAAAACTAAGATCTCGACCACCAAAATCACATAAAGTGTGCATTATTGAACAAGGGCAGGCCCTCAATACAAGGTAACCCAATTTACTCCTTCCCTTGCAAGAAAGTTTACTAGATCGGTAGGTCATCTTGTAACCAATCTAACCAGGGTGTTAGATCGTGAGAATAGAGGTATCAGTCCCTAATTAAACCGCAGAATATCCCAGACCTTTCCTTTTTCACCCTACATCCACTCAAGTATCACTTGAAAAACCCCTTCCACCTCCAAATTAGTAGCCTAACAAGAACTCAACTGCAACTCTTGAACAAGTGACATCAGTTAAGCTTTGATGGAATCTCCATCTCTTATTAGGCCTGAATAAACCATCAATACTCCAACATGATTTCTAAAGATCCATCCCACTAATTTTCCTGGATTCCCAATGCAGCAACCATCAGAGTGAAGGCTATTGCTTTTATAGTTGGGGAGAGAGCCACATTAGCCCATCTAATCTTTGCATTTCTTCATTTCCTTTTTAACTCTGTCAGTGGCTTATCTTACACTGCCAGTCCCAAACCCAGATAAAAAGGAGGGTTGTGTCAGCTTGGCAGCCAGCACTAAAACTTTTGCCAAACCCTCATGCATATGGATCACATCTTAATGTGTATTTATAACAATTCAATACAATTAACTTATTGGAGGAGATCTATCCCTCAAGCTGTGTAGTAAACTTTCCAGTTCTACCAAAAAAATACAATTAACTTATTACATAATATAATATAATACATAATTTAGATTACAAGGTCATTGCCTAGACAACTAGGGTCAAGAAGTTTAGATAACCCTATTTCTTTTCTAATTGTCCATTCCCTCTTTACTCCTTTAATTAGTTGATCCCTTAACTTTTCTTCTGCATGTACCCTCTACCTTAGTTTCTTCCTATTTAGATAACTCTAGTTCTTTTAGCTTTTCGGTATTGAAGGATCATACACTCTCTGGTTTGTCCTATATCGTTAAAAGACATTTTAAATGATGCAGATGGTTACATCGAAAGCTCCAAAATCTGTAAAGGAAACCCATGAAGTATCATGTGTTCACTGCTTAATTCATATTTGTCATTTGACTCATTTTCTTATTCTTCAAGAAAATCAACAGCAGAAGAATTAATAAATAAAACAAATCTTTTTTTTTTGTAAAAGGTAAGGTAATTTATTCATTCAAAGAAACATTACACTAGAGCCCAGGCCATTAAAAGATGCCTAGGACCACCTCAGATTACACTCTCATCCAAGACTGAGAACAAAACAACAGACACAAATTCTGATGTTTAAATTCCTCCTTCACCGGCACCCAAGACAATAACTTGCCCACAGCTTTCTGCACTATTTCATTTGGACTTTTAGTTTTACCATGGAAAATTCTGTTATTTCTCTCAGTCCAAATAGCCCAAAGTACAGCTGCCGGAATGGTGTTCCAAACCAATTTTCCTTTCTTGCTGAGACCCTCAATTCTCCAACAGTTCAGCAGCTCCTTTACTGAATTTGGCATTACCCAACTAATTTCCGAGGCCTTAAGGAAATGCCCCCAGACATAAGAAGAAATTGGGCAATGGATACACAAGTGCTCAGTAGGTTCTGCAGGAGTACCACACAAGCCACACGAAGTATCCTGAATCTGAATGCCACGTCTCTCCAGATTAACTCTGGTCAGACACTTGTCTAGAACCATTGTCCAAACCAGAAAATTTACCTTAGAGGGACTAGTTGATTTCCAAATATGCCTGGCGGGACTGACCAACTTAAGAAACATAGATTTAACAGAGAAATAGCCATCTGCTTTCCATTTCCAGCTCCATTCATCCTCCAGATTTAAATCAATCATCTGATTTTGAAGCAAACCCAACAGAGCCGCATACTCTTCTACCTCCCAATCAAAGAGACTCCTCCTACAAAGCGGATTCCAAATAATGGAATCACCTGATACATTAAAATTCTCAGCTATAGAAGAATCCTGATTTACAGAGATTTGGTACAGAAGAGGGAAAGCTTCTTTCAAACACATCTCTGAGCACCAAGAGTCCTTCCAAAATTTAATTCTTTCCCCATTTCCCACCTTAAATTTGATCCCTTCCACAAAAATAGGAAGGATCTTCAAAATGGCTACCCAAATAGACCTTACCCCTCTTGAATGAGGGCACTTGGATCTCCAATCACCCCATTCCACCCCATATTTTTCCACAATAAGATTTCTCCACCATGCATTTCTTTCAATAGCAAACCTCCATAATCATTTACTAAGAAGGGCAGAATTAAATTTCTTCAAATTCCTTATTCCCAGCCCACCAACTTCCTTTGGGAGACAAACTTGCTCCCAATTTACAGTGTGGATCTTCTTTTCCTTCTCCCATCCCCTCCATAAGAAGTTCCTCTGGATTTGCTCCAATCTATTTGCTATTTTGATTGGAATGGGGAATAGGGAGAGGCAATAGGTAGGAAGATTAGAAAGAGTGCTCTTAATCAGTGTCACTCTGCCCCCAAAAGAGAGATGTTTAGCTTTCCAAAAAGCCAATTTTCTCTCCATTCTCTCAATAACTGGAATCCAAGATCTTCAAGAAAATAACGCGAAAAACCATAGTCTGATGAATTTGTTTTTTAAGGGTATTCAGTGCAAACTTTAAAGAAAAGAGTCAACTTACCTCCATATTCTGATTTTGTGGATTCAACAATAACTCCATCTAGTGTCCGTATTGTGCAATGAAATATAACCTGCAAAAAGCAATTTCCAATTTCAGAATTGCTAATCTGTGTTCTCCCTCCCTCTGGAATATAAAGAATCATGGGATGTGGATGGACACTTAAATATAACACATTTTAACAGGAAGGCTCTCTTTATTAGCTTTTTAACTAAGGAGTTTAAGCCAAAAATGTGGTAGTACTCAAACTGCCAAATAAGTTACTACACTTAGTTCATCCCTAAGAATCACATTTTGCTTTTTGAATGGGCAACCATCGTCTCAGAGTGTAACATTCAGGTTTTCTTACAGCAATTTCACCATGTTAATGCAAGACTAATTAGAATTCACGGTTTTGTATTAGAGTGCTATTATAGTTCTAACAATTACAGGAAGTCAGTGAATTGGAATCATGCTACATTTACTGTCATTAAGGAAAATCTCTGATTGAATCAAGGAAAACACCATTGGTTTTGCTATCTTAATTGCCCATTCTCTTTGATGGGAGCATCCACATACACCTGATAGACACAAGTGATAATTCAACTGGAAATGATTGAAGAATAGACCTGATCACCATCTGCAGGCATCGCAGTACCCCCTCCAGGCCTCATTTCAGCCTTCATAAGACTTCCGGGTACAATTTTCTTTCTCCTGATTATTAGAAACAAAAATAAATAAACAAAATTCCAGAAAAAAGAATCCATTTCTTTGTTTCTTAAGTCAAATAAAAAAAAAATCGAATCAATCATGTCCACATTCAAATTTCCGATAAAATTTGCAAAATTCAAATATAATCACCTCTTTTCATCCTCGCTAGGAGGTTTCTTCTTTGGGGGTACATAATCCTGTTCTGCATCATAACCAACCGTCATTTCACCAGCAACCGATTTACACCTCAGAGCCTGAACTGAATGAAGAACCGATGTTAAGACTGTGAAGAGAATCCACTAAAGAAAAATAAAAAGGATATACGTGTCAACCACATAAAACCCTAGAAAATCAACGATGGAGCTGATCAGTACCTGGATCTTGTTCGTCTACGGCGTTCGGACATGGAACCGATCCTAATGAACTAGATTTTGTTGGCCGTTTGATAACGGCTAAAGTGGCTATAGTGAATGACTATTGCTTCGTGTCTTTTAGTGGATCAAATAATCGAAATAATGAAATAAGCGAGGGTATAGTGGTCAACCTAGCTTCAACTACGAAGATCACTGACTCGGAGCCTCCATTGTTAAGAACTTGTTCAGTCAATTCAGTTTGGCAACTTCAACTGTTAGCGAACACGGTCAACAGCAGCCTCCTCGTCTGCTCCGCCTTGGGGCCAAGTGGGACCGAACAGGTTATAAACAGTGCACAGGAATATATGCTCCACGACCTCCGTCTCATACAGAGGTGCAAATGGGGGCCGGTTAGGTGGGGTTAAAATCAACCCTAACCCTAACTCAATTAGAAGGTTTTGGGTTGGGATCAGGATTGATCCAACTTTTCTACTTCCTTTTGCCAAATGTGTATTTGGTAACTCAAACAGTTGAGATCAATTCAAATTTAGCACGGTGTAAAAGGACAGTTGAGAACAATGTCAGGTTTAATCTATTCTATTTATTATATTATATTATATATATAAAGCAAAGTGGTTCACATGAGAGGGCCTCTCTTTCCTTCGAACCCTTTTCTTAATTTTCTGTTTTTTTTATTTTAAATTTTATTTTGAAGGGATAGGGATAGGGGTGGTCTCCCATTTTGCCAAATGGCAGCCCTTTAATATATATATATATATGCTATCAATTTCATGTCGATGGTTCGACCATCTGATTTGAATGAATGGTCCATTCTCACAACAAAAAATTATAAGCAAAAAATTACGGAATCATTATGGCCATCGATTTTTGGATTGACGGTTCGATCGTCTGGTTAAAACGGACGACTCGTTCTGACAACAAAAATTACAGGGAAAAAGTTGAGTGTGTGAAGTCTATTAAGCAGTATCATACGTATTATGTCATTCGAGTGCATGACTCAGACAACCCAAAAACGGAATCGTTATGGCTATCGGTTTTTGGATCGATGGTTCGACTGACCAGTTTGAACGGACAGCCCGTTCTGACAACAAAAACTAAAAAAATAAAAAAAAAATAGCCAAAAACCATTGAATGGGTCAACAGGTTGACGGTTCGACCACTAGAGTCAATGGGTCATTGACCGATTCAACGATTTTTGGCCAAGGACTGGGATTGGGGTAAAACATAATTGGTTGCCTAGATGATTGCCAATTAAAAAAAAAAAATGGTGGTTCGACCGTCTGGTTTGAATGGATGGCCCATTATGACAACAAAAATTACAAGCAAAAAATTAAGTGTGTGAGGTCCATTAAGTAGTATCAACGTGTTATGTCATTCGAGTGTGTGACTCATACAGTCCAAAAATAGAACCATTTTGGCCACCGGTTTTCAGGTTGATGGTTTGATCATCCGATTCGAATAGACAGCTCGTTCTAACAACAAAAAAAAATCAAAATGGCCAAAAAACCATTGAATGGGTCAACGGATCAACAGTTCAACAACTTAGGTGAGTGGGTCATTGACCAATTCAGTGGTTTTTGGCCAAGGACCGAGATTGGGATAAAACGAAACCGGTTGCCTAGACAGTTCCTGATGTAACCGTTTATGGTCACGTACCAATTTTTTGTGATGTATCAATTTTTGGGCTAAGTACCTCGTCATTTGACCTGCTCCCAGGTGGCCTGTGACTCAGAGGATGATAGAGCTCCCTAGTGGCGAACTGCCTGCTGATGAGCTACTTGGTGAAGAACTCCCTAGTGGTGAGCTACTTGGTGACGAGCTCCCTGGTAAAGAGCTACTTGGTGACGAGCTCCCCAGTGGAGAGCTACCTGGTGATGAGCTCCCTGGTGGAGAGCTACCTGATGACGAGCTCCCTGGTGGAGAGCTACTTGGTGACGAGCTCCCTGGTGGAGAGCTACCTGGTGGCGAGCTCCCTGGTAGAGAGCTACTTGGTGACAAGCTCCCTGGTGGAGAGCTACTTGGTGACAAGCTCCCTGGTGGAGAGCTACTTGGTGACGAGCTCCCTGGTGGTGAACTACCTTGGTGGACTCGTCATTTACCTGCTCCTAGGCGGCCTGTAACTCAGAGGATGGTGGAGCTCCCTGGTGTAGCGCAACCCATCTGCCCTCTGCATGAGGTGATCTCCTCTCCTTTGTAGGCGGCGGGAGCTGAGGGACCTGCGAGAACTCCATCTTTTCCTCCTCTTTGTAGACGGCGAGAGCTGAGGAACCTGCGAGAACTGAACCAGGGGGCCCGGGGGTATTTACCCGGCAGGGACTCTCCGATGCCTAAGTTACCACTCTGATTGTCGAGAGCTTGAAGATGATATTAGAGGAATGAGAGAGCTAGAGAGTAGGGATTACCTCCATTTTTTCATTCTCTCCCCCTTGTCTTTGGGGGTCGGAGTCCTTATATAGTCGTGTCCTGTCAAATCAGGCGTAACAGCCTCTATCAAGTCAGGCGTAACCGCCTCTGTCTCTCTGCCGCAACCGTTACTGCCAGAGCTGAAGTGGCGGGTGCAGGCAGCTACTACAGAGTACGGCTCTGCCAGTTAAGGGGCAGCTCTCAGGACTGGCAGGCACGGCGCCGCCTAGCGAGAGACGTGGGCACAGGTCTCCGGATCTGTCAGGTACGATTATCAGGCATGAGATCTTCCTATGATACGCCGAGTTGCCCCTAAGTGTCGAGCTACCTGTAAGTGCCGAGTTGCCCCTAAGTGGCGAGCTCTTCGTAAGACGCTAGGCTGCCTGCGAAGTGGCCAGCTGCTTGGGGCTAGCTGCCTATGCTGAGCTACCTATAAGTGCCGAGCTGCCTCTAAGTGACGAGCTCTTTGTAAGACGCCAGGCTGCCTGCGGAGTGGCCAGCTGCCTGTGGCTTGCTGCCTATGCCGAGCTGCCCCTAGCTATACCAAGCTCCCCAAGCTATGCCGAGTTTCTTGTGGCAAGCTCTGCCGAGCTGTCTGTGGCGAGCCATGCTGAGCTGTCTGTAAGTGGCAAGCTGTGGCAAGCTCTGCCGAGCTGCCCGAGCTTCCCGAGCTACCTAGTTAACAAGAGGCTACACTTGGTTTGCATGAGGTGCCAGGTGTCACAATTTCACTGGAGGGCCAAATCCGCCCTCATCATTTGCCCCCCACTCCCGAGCTGAGAGTAACTCAGCGAAGGGAGTAGATTTCTTCTTTTGGCCCGTAAGTCGACGAGCTAGTAAATGCTGATCCAATTCCTTAGGCTTTGGGAG
>NW_010729133.1:1614947-1653524 GCF_000365185.1 Nelumbo nucifera | reverse complement strand
CTATGAATATTCTAATTGACTTGAATTTGACACATCAACATGCCCAAAATTATAATTTCAACATACATTTTCTATTTCTATCTCCCAATTCCCATAATTCAAACATACCATTAGGTTATGTACAAGTTTCCCTATCTTTTCCTAAAGATAAATTCTAGCCTGTCTACGTGCATTGTAGGGAGCTTAGACTTAAAATCTATAACCATGATCGACCAAAAGAAGTGTTGCCACCTAACTTGGAGGTGACTTCCATACTTAGGATGGTCCCATTATTCTCCTTTCTTTCATGTTTCCTCTGTTGGATGGCTTCAGAGTCCTAATTATATTATCAGTTGATTGTAGCCATACATAATGATGATTTAATTGTAGTCATATATTTTTCATCTCTTACTTTAGATGATGGATACATCTGCAAATGTTGTTTGGCATGGATTGTTTTTATTAGTAGCTCTTTGAATGATTTTCTTCCTTCTTTGCCTCTTTGAATGGATATCATAAATGCTTTTTATCCATTCATATGTTCCTAAATATTAAGCAGTATTGGTGATATTGTTGTAAACATCCATCTAAGTTTACTAATTTATAAATAGATTAATGATTTCAAAGTTATTGATACATTTTTGGGGGTGGATTGCTCAACAGGACATTGATTTTTTATTGTTAAATAATAAATTTTAAATTAAATGATACTGTAGTTGCCCCTTAGTATGGGGTCATTGTCTAGATAAAAACATGGTAAGTCTCTTAAATCAAATAAAGAGCCTACCCTAAATGTCTATTATAAATAATTAAAAAAAAAAGAAATAATTCAGATTAAATCAAATAATTACTTACTCAAAATTACTGAATTAAGTGAATAATAATACCAATCAATTATTTATAGAAATAATTAATAATAATAACAATCATCAAGTACTTATTTAAGTAAATAATAAAAAACAAAATAACAATCATCAATTATCATTAGTGTTTATTCAAAGCATGGCCCATATAATTACCAAATACAGTAATTAAACCTTAAATAAGAATCAATATTTATTAATAGTCATTAAAATTGTTAAGCCAAATCATTAATGTTTAATCTTAAATGGAAAATATGAATTAACAAATCTATTATATAATAATTATACTCGGTTGGAAAAAACATTTTAAGTAAATATTTAAATAATTACAAATTTAGTTAATATTATTACTAAATAACACAAATTTTAAATTAAATACTAAAATAAATTAATAATAATAGTAATGGTTAAATTAAAGTAATAAATGTTTCAAGTTGAATTTAATGACCCATATAATTTTACGGGTTTGACATATAAGGGTCAATTTATGTGGACCCGTAGATTGTATGAATGTCTCAAAAATGACAGTTTATAAACAGTAATAAAAAATGGTAATGAAAATCATTAATGTTTATTTATATATATATTTATATGATTAACTTCCTCGTACTTAATACGGGGTCATTGTGTTTGTAATATCCAAGTGGCAGAAAGGAGCTCTATTTTTTTAGGAAAACGGGTAACATCTATTAATCAAAGTAAATTCGTAACATGAAATCAAACAATGTCCAATCTATCTCCAAACGTACAGAATGGTTTTCTTACAAATGATGAAGGCTTTGAGACCTGCAAAAATAGAAATCAAATTAACCCTGACGAGAGAGAGAGAGAGAGAGAACTGACCATGCAGAGAAATGTCGATGTTAAAATGTACATAGATTGACCCCCAGAGAGTGTAACCATGGTCATCGGAAACCATGGCAGTCACAATCCACAGTGGTTGCACCAGATGTCTATTTGGGTTAGGAACTCAAAAAATAAAAACGAACTAAAAACAATTGAAAAATGTTAAAAGAGACAACCATTTCTCCAAAAAGTCACTAGAAGCTTGAATGTTGCTATTGTGGGTTGAGGAATTGGAGAAGACAACAGACTCTGATAGGCAATCCCAATATTGTTTTCCCTTTTTTTCTCACTAGGGTCGCATTATTTTTGTGCGATCCCGAATCCCAACTTTTGAGAAAGTAGATCAACTGTTTTCCCATCCCACTTCCCATAAAACAAACATGGGAAAGTGGAATATTTTAGGAATATTCTATTTTTCTCATAAATCAAATAGAGCCTAACAAAACATATGGTGAAAATGGAACGATCATTCACAGGTAAGATGGTGAAGGAATCACAAATAAACCCTAACAAAACATATTATCAAATGGAATGAATCACATCACTGAATCGCAATCAAATCCTAACAAGCCAGACAGTGTAACGTAGCTATACCTCCACCAAGCACAAACCCGCAATCAATCATAGCCATGAGGAAGCCGATTGTCAATGGGTGTATCTACACTTGCACAAATCGAAAAAAAGTTATTAGTGAAAGATGGAACAGAGAGAAAGAGGAAGGAGGTTGTGGAGGAGGAAAGAGCAAGCACAAGAAATAAACGATGAGGTGGTGGAGAAAAGAGGATGTGACAAAAGAATAAAGAGACGGTGGAAGAAGAAGAATTTTTTTAACTATATTTATAATTTTTTGGGATTTTTAACTATATTTATAATTTCCATAACTATTTAGAAAATTTATTATATTTTAATAATTATTAAATTAAAAACTTTTAATAATTTCCATAATTAATTATTAGTAATTTACATTAGTTTTTGGTAATTATTAAATTGGAAAATTATTGGGGAATTTTAATATTGATAGTTTATATTTGGTAATTATTAATAATTTCTACAATTATTGTAACTTACATTGGTTTTTTGGTATCTATTGGGAGCTTTTAATTTAGTGGTTTCCATAAACTAATTTTAATGTTTTTGGTAATTTAATTTAGTAAAAATTAAAAAATCCAATTTATTGAAATTTTTATATATTTTGTAATTGATTCTTGAGCTTTATAGGGAGAGTGTTGTACAAGTGGGCCTAACCTAGGTAACCCAACTTGAACCCAAGTCAGATCAGGTCATTTTAGACCAAGAAAATGTCTAATAAAAGACCCTAACAACTATGAAGTATTGGAATTGATGAGGGATAATTTGGTCCGAATAACATCATGACACGTGGCATCCAAGTGACACCTCGGCACTGAGTAAGAAAATCACCCTAACAGGTCGGCTAGTAGCATCTCGTCAAAAGCAAACATAAAGTACCTCGGCCTAGCCAACCTAAAGGACCTCTATATAAGGAGCAACCTCCTTTCGGGACCGTCCGAGCCAAGTAGAGTATAAATGGTGACCTAAAAGGCGTGCTCGCCAACCTATTACATAGATCCATTCTCTAGATCGAGTTCTCCGGAGTAATAATGCTTGACTATTAAGCTGGACTACTCGCATCCGAGTTGATCGGATAGGTGCTAGTTCTCTGCACAAATTATGTAACTGATGGAGATATTCTCTCCCAACTTAGAGGAAACGGCCTTCTGAGAATCTCGGACCCATTGTAGAAGGTCTCTAATCCCTCACACCTATATAAAGGCACCATTCTCCTAAGAGAATGTGCACGTGATTAAGCTCTCGCATACTCTCATCTCCTAAAGCATTTTAATTCTCCAAGAAACTATTCGCTGACTTAAGCATCGGAGTGCCCACCCCATGTAAAAGCAACCTAGAAATTCTGATATTGTTTTCTCACAGGTCTCTCCAAAGAACTATATAGCCTGCCAACCTTCAGCTCGACCAAACTTAGCTCGGCTTCTGACAAGGAAACCTCCAACTTGATATCCGAGTCATCTACCAAGCGAGAGTTGCCAAATCTTGCACCATCAATTGGCGCCATCTGTGGGAATACACTAAGAAAAGCTAAGTTCTCACCTCTCCAACAATTTCATAACAACATCAATGGCTTCTTCAAGCAAGCAAGCAACCAACAACAATAACAATAGCCAGGTCGCTGGGGGGCAAGACCAACCCACATTAATCCCAGAGGTTCCCTCAGTGACAATCGAACAAATCATTGTGTCTTTGAATCCTCCAGGTGTCCCGCCTATGCTGAACCCGACCTTATCACCACCTCAGGTGAATGCTCCTCTTCCTACAATTGAGCCCTCCATGGATCCTGTGGCAATTGATGTGCGCCAGTTCCATGAGTTGGTGCAATGTGTCCGGGGGATGAAGGCATGGGAAGGTTAATTCACTACCTTGCTAGGGGCACAACAACAACCGTAGCAACAACCTCGACAGCAACAATAGCAACAGAATGCTGGGTTGAACCCCAATCAATCGCGACAACAACAATAACATCAGAAGGTCAGGCTGAATCCTAACCAGGTTCCTGATCAAAACCTGAATTGGCGCCCAATGGAAGAACAAAGCCGAGCTCAGTGCCCATCGAAACCGAAGCAGCTAGTTCGACCAAAAAGTCACATAGGAGGCACCACAGACATACACACCGTGCTTCGAAAAAGAGTCAACTCGCACCATCTATGAGTGACGTGGACAAAAGAAATGAGAAAAAGGAGACCAGTCAAATTGGCAACTCGCTGACAAGATAGATATCTCGCACCTTGCCACTTGCTGTCAAGATACTCGTGGCTCCGCAACCTAAAGACTTCAAGGCCCCTAGTCTCGAATCCTATGATGGAAAAAAAGACCCCGTGGACCACATTGATAGTTTTCACAATGATAGTTTTCAAGCCCTAATGCAGTTACATGGGGACAATGATGTGAGACAATGCATGGCCTTCCCGACGACATTATGAGGCACAACTCAGATGTGGTACTCGGGATTAGCCAATGGTTCTATAAAAAGCTGAAACCAGTTCGCTGACCTGTTCACTACACACTTTGGCACAAGTAAGAGGTGCCCCAAGTCTATGGCCTGCCTACTGAATGTCGTCCAGCCACCAAACGAGACACTCTGTGAGCATCTCCAAATCCCCAACCTCGATTTGGCAGTACAACTCATTGAGTCGTAAACGACGTCTGCCACCTCGATTTACGTTGGAAAATCGAGCTGAACCCTCTAACCTTTATGGAGGAGTACCTTACCGAAGCTGATAAGTTCACAAAGGTGGAGGAGGCGTTGGGATCCCGGTTAGAGCTGTCCGGGATGAGAAAGTGAGCAGAAGAAGAAGCGGGGAGCAGTAAGCAGTGGTGAAGGAGTAAGTCGCTGAAGAGAAGTCAGTCACCCTGCAACAGGCGAAGTAGGTCACCAAGAAGAAAAAGCAAGTCCCCCCACTGGAGTTCAGGATTGGGCCTGCGATCTAGAACCCCACCAGTTTAGAACAAGAGTTATACCGCCCTAGATGCAAAAAGGGCAAAAATTTAATGCAAATAAAAGTAGCAAAATATGTAAAATGGCCGCCCATGATGAGGGGCGACCCCACAAACAAAATCTAATAAATATTGTCATTTCCATCGAGACATAGGTCACGATACTGAGAAGTGTAAAAACTTAAAGGATGAGATCAATGAGTTGATCTGTGACGGATACCTAAGGCAATTCATCAAGAGAGAAGATAAAGGCCGACCTACCGAGCAGCATAGAGAGACACCTCAGACAAGCAGGGAGCAAGATAGAGATCAGCCTCTCCGAGACCCATCGCAAGCAGAACAACCCCTCCATGGAATCATCAATACGATCACGAGAGGGTTGATAGTAGTAGGATGCACTACTTAAACAAGTAGAAGCTTGGTCCGAGATCTTGAGCACGACAACAACAATCCGCCAAAGCACCCCCGCAGAGAAGAAGTGATTTAGAGAAAAAATTAATTCAAAAAATTCAAAAATAACTATTCTACCAAAAAAAAGGATTTCAAAAATTAAAAATAAAATGGGGCGACTACACCTAAAACACAATCCAATTTCTCTTCTCTCTCGCAGTCCCGCAATGCTCCGGCACCCCACCTTTCGCTATTCCATCCTGCAGAATCAAAGAGAAACACGAATTAAACTAAGATAATGGATCAAGTAATCAAACGAAAAAGAAAAAAATAATGAAACAGATCCAGAAAGAGTAAATAAAAAATTTTCTCCATGCTTCTCCAGCAACGGTGCCAAAAACTTAGTGTGTCCGGAAGCGCATCGTTAAACACTCCAGAACACCAATTTAAACATTTATAATTTTTCGCTTTCTCACAACAACTATAAACGTAGTAAATGGTGAGAATGGATCGTATACATAGGGAAGCGAGGGAAAAATTATTACAAACCTTAAACTAAGTAAAAAAATGCAAAGGGAAATTGTAGAATCACAAAACTTTCATTAATTAAATTGAAATTAAATAAAAATGGAGTTCGAACACTACTGAAAATAAAATAAATAACAACAATAAATAAACAACAGAAATTACGAAGAAGAAATCTGCAATTTGATTAGAGGTAGCAGTCTCTGGATCTCGCCGTTGACCCTCAAACTTCTCAAGCTAGGCCTTCCGTTTTACCTGGCCGAATTTCATATCTGTAGAAAAGAAATAAAATACAAATTAAATCTAATAAAAGTAAAATTAAAGAACTGAAAGTAATTCTAAAACTAAAGAAAAAAATGGTTGGGATTCAAATCCAGAGGTGGCAGTACTGATGTTTGTGAACTGCAAATAAGAACCCCTCCTCTTGCCTAGGCATCCTCCTCTTCCTCTACCCTTGAACTTCTCAAGATTAGCCTTCCTTCTTACTTGGGTGAATTGACCAACCCCTTCTATAGGGCCCCTGAGACCCTTTTTATAGAGAATGGTTGACACAATTGGAAATAGGGAGAGATGGGGGGCGACAGCTGGGATTTAGCAAAGTTAGGGACGCCCTAGTGTTTCTAATGGATGGCTAAGATTGTTTTAGAGTGATCCTATGGTTGAGAATGAAAGGAGAGGGTGCCCAATATTATGTAGGGCTGAGATTTGGGCACCTAGAAATGAAAGGTGTAGATTAGAACATCTAGGGTTGAAGGGTTAAGATTAAAAGAATAGGTGGCGCCCTAAGGTTTAAAAGCTACAAAGGAGAGCCCTAAAATGGATGGTGGAGATTAGAAGGAGTAGATGGTGGGGATTACACAACAGGGGCGGCTAGGGTTAGCTAAGGAGGAAAAGAATGGGTTAAAACTAAGGAGGAAAAGAATGGGTTAGCTAAGGAGGCCGATTGATCGACCAATCGGCGAGTTGCAGAATTACTGGGGTAGGTTTCAACTTGCCAACCCTGAACCTTTCATAAATAATGGACGGAAGCAGGTTCACACTAGCCCCTAGATCCAATAGGGCCCTATCAAAGGTGATTTCAAAAATTATACAACTAATAAGAGGAGCACTCAGGTCTCATTTTTCGGGGAAGTTGGTTAAGGAGGACCACACTCACATCTTCTGAGAGCATCACTTTTTGTGGGGCCGATCGTAGCTCCCTCTTTTGGGTGCATAGCTCTTTCAGAAACTTTGCAGAAGCCGGGACATGTTGAATCACATCGAGGAGTGGGATGTTAATGTATACTTGTTTGAAAAGTTCCCTGATGTCCTCATTGCGAATCTCTTTCTTTTTTCGTGATGGCCCAACCTGTGAGTGCGGTAGGAAAGGGGACTACAGATTGGTTTACTTTAGGCTCTTTTTTTAAGTTTTCCCTTTCTTCTTCTCCCCCCCCCCAACTTAGGGTTTTCTGTCTCCTTTTCTTCTTCTTTACTTTCTTTCTCATAGGGGTCTTCCACTCCTTAAAGTTGTTATACCTTTAGCATTTTCAAATTGGGGATTCTGAGGAGGTAGTTGAATTTGCAGAGAAAAACCCGGTGGCTGATTCTTGGGTTTGCAATCGGTTGACTCAGTAGTTGCCCCACTGCCCTCCTTGCATTAGCTTCAGCTAGGTGTCCTATTTGGCTTTCTAACCTAGCAATGGACTGCTGTTGATTTAGGATCAACTGTTGCAACTGCATAAATTGATCGTATACTGATCGGGATTGAGGGGGCTATGGGTAACCCTAATATGGTTGGGCCATTATCTCATTTTAATTCTTGTTTCTCCTTGATTCTACAAGACATAATAGCGAAAGGTGGGGTACTGGAGCATTGTGGGACTGCGGGACGAAAGAGAAGAGAAGAGAAATTGGATTGCGTTTTAGGTGTAGTTGCCCCCTTTTACTTTTGATTTTTTTTGTTTTTATTTTCGAACTCTTTTTTTTAGTTGAATAGTGATTTTCGAATTTTTAATTAATTTTTTAGATCTAATTTATTTTTTTCTAGTATTATTTTATTTTTTATTTAAATTTTAGATTTGTTTTTTTTTTCTTTTATTTCAGATAAAAAACAATAAAAAACAAAAAAAAAATAAATAAAAATAATTTTGTTTATTTTGTTTTATTTATTTTTGCAACGTATTTTTCTTTTATGAATTTTATTTTTGTATTAATTTTTAGATTTGTGTTTTTCTTTTATTAAAAAAACGAAAAAAATATAAATAAAAGAAATTTTGTCAGCATATTTTTCTTTTATTTTTTTGTTTAATTTTTTTAGATTTGTTTTCTTTTTCTTTTATTTTATCTATTTCTTGCATTATTTTCTTTTTGATCATTTTATTTTCAGTTTAATTTTTAGATTGGCAATTAGTTTGTTAGAATTTATTTTTGGTAGTTGTTAATTATGTTTAGCACAATTAATTGTTGTTTTATTTTCTGTTTGCAATCATTATTTGTTACTTTATTTAATTTAATTTCTTTTAGTTGTTTAATTGAATAATTAATTGCTAAATAAGAATTTGTTGAAAATTTTGAATTTGAGTTTAAGTTTCAAATCTGAATTTAAATTTAAAATTTAATTCGAATTTGAATTTGAATTTCAAATTTCGAATTTAAAAAAAATTAAAAAAATAAAAAAATCAGAAAATAAAATAAATAATATTTTAAAAGTTTTGCATTTGCATTCCAACATCTAGGATTTGATATGTTTTAGAGCTTGCATCATATACGATTATTTAATTGCTGAAATTATTTTGTTAGTTATGAATGTGCTAGGTTTCTTTTTATTATTGCTTCTTGTGCTTAGTTTATTTTATTCTTTTATGTTATATTGTTGAATTGCATTTTAAAAATAATTGTGTGTGCATTGTAATTAGTTGCATTTGCTTTGTTTACTTTGTTTCTTTCCGTGAATCCATTCTAAGGGCATCCAACTTAAATAAGATAAGGTGGAGATTTCATCACCCTTCATTGGCCCAAAAATCACCACTCCTCACGTGCGGTTTACCCTAAACCCTAATTTAAAATTTGGATAGCAAGATCCTTTAGGGAAGCCTCACATTTGGTTCAAAGGTGTGYTSARTTTTAGGRRAGCTTGAAATTATTTTCCATAACCAGCGGTTGGTGTCTAAGGAAAGAGATCAAACGGCTACGCCTAAGCGGGTTTTGTGGTTACTTAATTAGGTCCATGCGAGAGCAAGGGGGAGCCTCCCACATCCCCACCTCTTACCTGGCTAACCAAAGGAAGTGGTGTAATTCCACGTGAACCTAAAAGGATTCACATTGGTTGAACCACTAGTTTACAAAACCCTAGGTCAGTCCCTAGGTCATGTGGTTGATTTGTTTGCCTTTAAAAAAAATAATAAATAAATAAATAAAAGAGAAAATTAAAATATAAAAAATTCAAATTTGAATTTAAATTTCAAAATCTAAATTTGAATTTAAATTTCGAATTTCAAAAAAAATCAAATTTGAATTTAAGTTTCAAAATCTAAATTTGAATTTAAATTTCAAATTTTAAATAAAAAACATTAAAAATCAAAAAAGAAGAAAATCAAAATTTTAAAAATTTAAAATTGAGTTTAAATTGTAGAATTTAAATTTCAAAATCTAAATTTGAAATTAAATTTCAAAATTTAAATTTTAAATTTGAAAAAAAAAGAAGATGAAGGGGGTTAAAATAAAATAAGAGAATAAATTCAATGGTTGGAGTTTGTGGAATGAGAAATTACTTCCAACCTGAGCCACAAATAAATTGGAACCACGTATCTCGACAACTGGACAAGATTAATGGTATGGCCCAAAGACTTGATGAAGTCCTTGCACGTCATCAACAAAGTGGCCCATACCCAACCTTGTCATCCTACCCATCATGTTCAATCTGTGCAAGCCCGACCCATCATGTCAGCTATTGCCCTGTGGTGGGCCCATGTCAACCAGTTATTCCAAACCAAGTACATGCGGCCAATAGATTTTTCTAACCCAATGCTAACCCATTCTCTAGTCCATATAACCTTGGGTGGGAAAATCAACCCAACTTCAATTATAGGGCCCAAGTCCCCCTGCCAAATATGCACTCTCAATGGTCTGGAGCCCAAACTCACTGTGAGTTTAATGATTACCCTGGGACTCAAACAACTCAACCATGTCAAACCTATACACAGTCCCAAAAACAATACCACCCATCTAACTCCATGGCCCCAGCAATTTCAGAGGCCACAAGTACAAAGTTCATTCCAGCAGGTGTACCCTAGGAACCAACCGGTCCAACTGTATCAGGCTTACCCCCAACCTCCTCAGACCCACACAATAGATGATCAATTCATGCAATTTCAGCAGCTAATCCTAAATCAGCAGTAGTCCATCAATAGATTAGAGAACAAAATAAGACAGTTTGCCGAAGCCAAGAAGAGGAGAGAAGTAGGGCAACTACCGAGTCACCCAATTGTGAGTCCTAAAAATCAACCACTGGGTTTTCCTCCACAACAAGTTCAACCACTTCCTAAGAACCCTCAACCTGAAAATACCAAGGCTATTACAACCTTAAGGAGTGGGAGGATTTTAAAGAACTCATGTGAGAAAAAGAGAGTTAGCGAAAAGGAGCAAGAAGACTCTAAGTTGGGGGGAGAAGAAGAAGGAAAGGAAACATTAGAAGAAGAGCCCACAATGAACCAACCTGTGGTCCCCTTTCCAACTGCATTCACAACAGGTCGTTGCGAAAGAAGAGACCCGCAACAAGGAGAGCCGGGAAATCCATATTAACTTCCCTCTCCTCGATGCGATCCAACATATCCTAGCCTATGCCAAGTTCTTAAATGAGCTGTGTATGAAAAATGATGGAGCCACAATCGGCGCCACAAAAAATGATGCTCTTGGCAAATATTAGTGAAACTCTCCTAAATCAACTCCCCTGGAACATGAAAGACCTTAGTGCTCCTCTCATAAGTTGTGTCATCACTGGAATCACCTTTGATTGGGCACTAGTGGATCTTAGGGCCAGTATAAATATGCTTCCGTCCATTCATGACAGGTTCAGGATCGACGAGTTAGAACCTACTCCGTTAATTCTGCAACTCACTGATTGGTCAGTCAAGACTCCTCGAAGTGTTATTGAGGATGTCATTGTCAGGGTAGAGGGTTGTCACTTTCTAGTGAATTTTATTGTCCTAGACGTGACCCCAACTGAGAAACTGAACCACATCCCAATAATCTTAAGATGTTCGTTTCTAGCAATGACTAATACAAACTATAAATCGGGAGAAGTGGACATTTCATTTGGGAAGCAAAAAGTCCAGTTAAATGTTTTTATTGCATCTAAGTATCCAAATCTAAGGGAAGATGAGTGCAAAAATAGATGTAATTGATAATCATTTAGATGCCTTGTATACCCCTTGGTTAGCCCAGTTTGAGCCCTGTTTGTGTGAAGATCAAAGTGAGTCGGGGAGTATAGATGGGAACAATGCGTGAATGTGTCCGACTGAAGACGTTAAACTTAGCACTGGTTGGAAGGCAACCCAACGTAGTTTTTAGTGTTTTTGCTTTTAGGATTTGTTTTTCTTTTCTTGATTCGAGACTAGGTGGTAGACCTTGAACCCCTCAGGAAAACCCTATTCATTGCTCCCTTTGGCCCATATCCTCTTTGCATCATTCTACTCATGCCATTAGGGACAATGGCATTTAAGTTGGGGGGTGAGGAAGGAGAAAAAAAATTTAAAAAAATTTTGTGAAGCTAAGCCTTTAAAGATGGAGAATTAAAATTTCACTGAAATTTTTAAAATTTTTCATTAGAAGAGATTCCCAAATAGAAAAAGTTAAGGAAACTGATAAAAGAATATTGAATTTTGTAGAAATTGGTAGCAAGTGATAGGAGTCAAAATTGGTCTGGTTTGATTATTGTCGAAACCATTTGGAAATTGAAAAATACTCCCAAGTTTGCCCCTGTCAAGATAGGAAGAGAAAGATTG
Organism: Nelumbo nucifera; assembly: GCF_000365185.1. Next base: position 1,641,412 of record NW_010729133.1, on the reverse strand, counting down.
AGAAATTACACAAAATTCTTCAAATTGTTAAGAGAAAGTTAACTACCCTGAACAATGTTGCAAAAAGAAAAAAAAAGAGGGGATAAAAGGTCAATGGATACCCTAGACTTAGTAACCGGGTCTCTTCACCTAAGTCAAGTGTTGAGATTCGCGCCAAATGGAAAATGGAATTCCAAAGACATTTACCTAACACTTAGTAACCGGGTCTCTTCAGGTAAGACAAGTGTCGGGATTCGCGTAAAATGGTGAAAGGTAACAAAAATAATAAGTTTAGGGGTAGAAACCCGTTGTCAGAAATAATAAGAAGAATATCTGTCTGATTTTAAAATCAATACAGTCAGCAAATGGAAGGGTAAATAAAATTTTTAAGCCATGTTTTTGTAATATTCAAAATAAGACAGTTTTACCCCTAAAGCCCAATACCAATCTATACAAAGTTTGAGAATGCTGGAATCAGGATGTTTGATTAATTCTGTTAGGGATGATCTTGAGATGGGAAAGATCTATATACCCAGTGTAATTTTAAGGCGGCATTGCTAAGGTGCTAGCAATGATTAAGTTGGGGGGTGTGATAATCCTGCATTTTGATGCCTTAAGGGAATCAATTCAATGGCATTTTCAGCCTTAAAGTAGTCAAAGTGCACCATTTTCCCAGTTAAAATCAATTATGTGACCTCTAAGGGCTTTTGTGCAAATTATTTAGAAACTAGGAAGTTTTCATGATTGAAATGCAGTTTTTGGGAAGCTGGTGTGAAGACAAGCTGAGAGAGGGGGTGCTTTTGTAAAGAACTGAGAACTGGAGGAAGCCTCCTATCTGTTAAACCCAGTTGGCGCCCATCCTACTGTATTACCATGCTCCCCTCTCATTAGCAAACCCTAGGGAGCATTTTTAACCTAATATTTTCCTCCTTAGCTATCCCTAGTCACCCCAGATGTGAAATCTCCATCATCCATTCCTTTTAATCTCCACCATCCATTTTAGGGCTCTCCTTTGTAGCTTCTAAACCCTAGGGTGCCACCTATTCTTCTAATCCTCACCATTCAGCTCCTCACCATTAAATCTCATCCAATCCCTCCATCCTATATCCCAACCATTCAATATAGGGCACCACAAATTCTATTAATCTTAACCTTTCAACCCTAAATATTCTAATCTACACCCTCCATTTCTAGGCGCCCAAATCTCAACCCTACATAATATTTGGTGCCCTCTCCTTCCATTTTCAGCCATATTATCACCTCAAAACTATCTTTGCCCTTCATTCTAAACCCTAGGGCACCCATATTTTTGCTAAAACCCAGCTACCGCCCCCTCTTTCTCTCTAATTCCAGTTATATCCTCCATTCTCTATAAAAGTGACCCTAGGGGCCCTGTAGAAGGGGTTGGTCAATTCACCCAGTTCACAAGGCTAAGGTTTTTTGAGGAGTTCAAGGGTTGTAGAAGGGGAGGACGCCTAGTTCTTGTCAGGAGGGGTTCCTGCAAACTGTTCAACCAATCTGCAACTAACACCATTGGATTTGATCAACCATTCTTTTCTTTTCTTTTTTTTTTCTATTATTTTTATTTCTATAATCTTTTAGATTTAATTCTTGTTCGTTTCTCTTTTTTGCAGATCTGAATTTGTTCGATTCAAGGCCAAGGTGTCTCAAGGGGTTCGAGGGTTGTAGAAAGGACGGATGCCCGATTCTTGTTAGGAGGGGTTTCTGCAAGCTATCTGGCCGATCTGCATCTACCACCACCGGATCCGGATTGTGGATCATTTTTTTTATTTATTTATTTTATTTCCTTTGTTGATTCCCATACTTTATTAAATTTTGATTTTTATTTATTGTCTTGTTTAAATTTTAAACATTTAATTTCAATAATAATAGATTTTATTTTTGTACTTTTTGCCATTCCCGATTGCATTCTCTTGTCTAGATCTAAGTATATATTAATTTTTCACTTGCTTCCCTATGGATACGATCCATTCTCAGCCATTTATTACGTTAGTATTTGTTTGAGAAATGGTAAAAATTATAAATGTTTAAACTGGTATTCCAAAGTGTTTAACGACGCGCTTCCGGACACACCATCTACCCTATCCAACTTTCTAGAAATGGCATTCAAGTCCATTTTTGCCTCGGGCTCTATATTATTCCTGACCTCATAGAGCCCTTCCCTCTTTGAGGGTCCCACCGACCTTTCATAGGAATACAATGACGCATTATTGATGGAATTCTCACTCAGGKTTCGAAAAGATTATATGCTTCATCCTCGCTCTTGCTCATAAATGCCCCCCTACATGATGCATCTACCATTTGCCTGTATTGATATGTTAGGCCTTCATAGAAGGATTGGACAATTTTCCACTGGGATAGGCCACGGTGTGGGCATTTTCTCATTAACTCTCTCATCCTCTCCCAAGCCTCATGAATTTGTTCACCTAGTGTTTGGGTGAATCCCGTGATAGCTCTCCTCACGGTATTGGTTCTGCCTATAGGATAAAACTTCCTTAGGAATTCTTGTTGCATTTTTGCCCAAGTTCTAATGGGTCTCCCTATAGTCCCAAACCAATGCTTGGCCTTCTCCTTCAACGAGAAGGGGAAAAGAGTCAATCTAAGGGCATCATCATTGAAATTTTGTATCCTTATAGTTGAACATATTTTCAAGAACTCATCTATGTGCTTGTATGGGTCCTCACTTGGATTCCCATGAAAGGATGGGAGCATCTGGATTGTACTTGACTTAATTTCATACTACAAGGCCTGAGTATTAGGTAACTGAATGCAGGATGAAGGGTTGTATTGTGTTGGAGTGAAGTATTCGTTCAACTTTCTAGGTTGGGCATCATTGATTCCAGCCATTTGATTTTGGTGTTGATGATGGAAGTATCTCTCTATTTCAAGTATAGGTTCTACAGTTTCTCTCCTTAGAGATCTCCTTCCCAACATACAACACAGAAGACCCTTTTCTTCTTATTTGAATTTAAAATTTTGACTTTAATTTCAAATGTGGATTTTGAAATTTAAATTCAACTTTTGAAAATTTCTCTTTTTTTTTATTATTTTTATTTTTGATTTTCTCTTTTTTTTTTATTTTTGAAATTTAAATTCAAATTTGTATTTTGAAATTTAAATTCCTAAAATTTAAATTCAAATTTGAAATTTTAAATTAAAAAGCAATGCAAGCGAATCAACCACACGACCTAGGGCTGACCTAGGGTTTTCTAAACTAGTGGTCCAACCAATGTAAATCCTCTTAGGTTCACTTGGAATTACACTGCTTCCTTTGGTTAGCCAGGTAAGAGGTGGGGATGTGGGATGCTCCCCTTGCTCTCGCAAGGACCTAATTAAGTAACCACAAAACCCGCTTAGGCATAGTCGTTTAACCTCTTTCCTTAGACACCAACCGCCGATTATGGAAGATAATCACAAGCTTTCCTAAAATTCAGCACACCTTTGAACTAAATGTGAGGTTTCCTTAAAGGATCTTTCTATCCAAATTTTAAATTAGGGTTAGGGTGAACCACACATGCATGGTGGTGATTTTTGGGCCAAGGAAGGATGATGAAATTCCCAACTTATCTTATTTTGGTTGGATGCCCTTAAATGAATTAATGGAAATACAAAATAAACATAACAAAACGCAACTAAGTACATTGCATGAACAATTATTTCGAAGATGTAATTCAGCAATTAAACCTAAAAGAATAAAGCAAACAACTAAGCAAAAGGAAGACTTAAAATAATAAAAAGAACACCTAACACATTCACAAATAACAATAATAATTTCAGCAATTAAATAAAACTATATGGTGCATGCTCTAGAATATCATACCCTAAATATTGGAATGAAAATGCAAGAAAAATATTAACTTTTTTTATTTTTTATATTTTTTTAATTCAAAATTTAAAATTTTGGGAGTTTAAATTCAAATTCAGAATTTGAAATTTAAATTCCTAAAATTTAAATTTGATTTTTTTTAAATTTTTAACTTTTTAAATATTTTTTTCAATTTTTTAAAATCAAAAATTTAAAATTTAAATTTCGAAATTTGAAAGTAAAATTCAGATTCTAATTTAAAATTAAAATTTAAATTCAGATTTGAAATTTAAACTCAAATTTGAAAATTTTAACAATTTCCTATTTAGCAATTAATTATTCAATTAAACATCTAAAAGAAAAGAAATTAAATAAAGCAACAAATAATAATTGCAAACAGAAATTAAAACAATAATTAATTGTTCTAAACAGAATTAACAACTACCAAAAATAAATTCTTACAAACTAATTGCTAATCTAAAAATTAAACTGAAAATAAAATGATCAAAAAGAAAATTATGCAAGAAATAGATAAAATAAAAGAAAAAAAATACAAATATAAAAAATTAGACAAAAAATAAAAGAAACAAAAGAAAAAAGTATGCTGATTTTTTTTATTTATATTTTTTTTCGTTTTTTTAATAAAGGAAAAATACAAATCTAAAAATTAATATGAAAATAAAATTAACGAAATAAAAATACTGCAAATTTAAATAAAATAAAATAAACAAAAGTTTATTTACTTATTTTTTTTTGTTTTTTATTGTTTTTTTATCTGGAATAAAAGTAAAAACAAAAATGAATCTAAAATTTAAACCGAAAATAAAATAAAATATAATAGAAAAAAAGAAAATTAGGCTGCAAGAAATAAAATAAAATAAAATAAACGATTTTTTTTTGTTTTTTTAATCTAAAATAAAAGAAAAATACAATCCAAATAAAGCAAAAAAATGAACAAGAATTTAATATAAAGAAAGAAGAATAGATCTAGAAACAAAATGGAAGCAAAATAATACTAAGAAAATCGGATCTAGAGAAGAAAAATTAATTAAAAAATTAAAAATCACTATTCTACCAAGAAAAATGATTTCAAAAATAAAAAATAAAAAATTAAAAATAAACTGGGGCGACTACACCTGAAACGCAATCCATTTTCTCTTCTCTTCTCTTCTCTCCTGCAGTCCCACAATGCTCCCGTACCCCACCTTTCGCTATTCTATCTTGTAGAATCAAAGAGAAACAAGAATTAAACTGAGATAACGGATCAAGTAATCAAATGAAAAAGAAAAAAATAATGAAACAGATCCGGAAAAAGTAAATAAAAAATTTTCTCCGTGCTTCCTTGGCAACGACACCAAAAACTTGGTTTGTTCGGAAGCGCGTTGTTAAACACTCCGGAACACTAGTTTAAACATTTATAATTTTTCCGTTTCTCATAGCAACTATAAATGTAGTAATTGGTGAGAACGAGTCGTATCCATAGGGAAGCGAGGGAAAAATTATTACAAACCTTAATCCGGGTAAAAAAAATGCAAAGGGAAATTGCAGAATCACAAAATTTTCATTAATTAAATTGGAATTAAATAAAAATGGAGTTCGAGCACTACTGAAAGTAAAATAAATAACAACAATAAATAAACAACAAAAATTAAGAAGAAAAAATCTGCAATTCAATCAGAGGTAGTAGTCCCCGGATCTCGCCGTTGTCCCTCAAACTTCTCGAGCTAGGCCTTCCGTCTTACCTGGCTGAATTTCAGATATGTAGAAAAGAAATGTAGTACAAATTAAATCTAATAAAAGTAAAATTTGCAGGAAGGAAAAATAAACTGGAAATTAAAGAAGTTTGAACAATGCACATACATACAAATATATGTATAATACTTGCACAATGCACATGAAGTCAATATTATATATAATACTTTAGAATATATTTTCTGGAAATATATATTTAAAACCAAAACATACATACAAATATATCAAAATATATATTTTTTAATTTCTGGAAATATATATATGATATATTTCATAATATATATTTTTAGATATATATTTTTTATTTAAAACTAAAATATCTATAATTAACAGATATTTTTTCAGCATATATAATTTTTCGCATAACTCGGTTCGGTTCGGTTTGTTCAATTTTGCAACCGAAACCGACCAGTAGTGAAGAAAAACTGGCCAACTCAGGTTGGGTCGGGCCGGGTTGGTTGGTTTGGATTTATTTCTGAACAGCCCTAGCCGGGGTTCTAAATATCTCATTGGAAACCTAGATTTATTGGCTTGAAACCCAAAGTTTGGAAGACCCTAGCAGACCCAAGAGAGTGATAGTTGAGCTTCTTGACCCATGTGGAAGTCACTCAGATGGAGTCGAGCCTGGACCCTCAGCTACTTCACCTTGGAAGTTACCAATCTGCCCTCGACTCCAGATTTGGCAGCAACAAGATCATGTAATGTGGATTTACACACCTAGGGGTGATCTCACTTGTGCCTTAGCAATTAGGGTGTTGTGTGAAAACAATGCTAGTTCCTCTTCATGTACCCTTAGCGGCCTTCCCTGGTGTTTCTTGGAAGACCTTCTAGAGCCTAAGTGGACTTCCCCTCGATAACTGAAAACTTTCTTCTAAAGATGTCTATTGAATGCCTTACAGATTTTTCTATTGTCACCATGAAAGTGGTTTGGTTTGACTGAGGTTGGGACACATTCTCAAAGAACCTTTCAACCTAAAAGCTTAAGCTGTTAGGTGAGGTCCTTGAATATGTTGATATTCTCTAACATGCTCCCTCACATGAAAGCCCATTGGGCTTGAAGCATGAACCAGCACAGGCCCACCCATACCATGTCCTGAAACTTATTTAATTAATTATAATGGGGGTAACGAGGATCGAACACTTGACCACTTGGTCAAAATGGCTCTGATACCATCTCAAAGAACCTTTCAACTTAAAAGCTTAATCTGTTCAATGAGGTCCTTGAATAGGTTGAATTCTCTAACACGCACTACTAATCGGCTCTCAACACCATTTATCTCTTCATGAGTGGCTGACAATTAAGCTAGTGGATTCAAGACAATAGAGAGCCATGTTTGTTCATGCAACTATTCTTATGTGACAGGCTTGGAAAACTAGATGCGAAGTGATCCATGATGGAAAGACATTTACGAGGATCAATAGGTGCACTAGGTATAGTTTACAAATTACTAGACGACTCATGAAGCTATATATCTCTAATGTTCAAGTTGTAAGCCAAGGGCTGCTCCTCCCCTTGGATGGTGGTTACCCCAATCCTCAAAGTTGGTGTTGATAGTGCCTTGATTTGTCTAGTGTGAGACGTGGGGTTATCAGTAGAGATCATCACAAAAGCTAGTAGTAGTCCATGCCAGCTTTTGTTATTTGCATACCTATGAAAGTCGATTTTGACCTTAGTGGTTCTGGGGTTGGTTCTGGGGTTGGTTCTAGGGTTTAATGCATGGAACTTGTTCTTTCTTTATTCTCCCCCTTAAAAAAAAGGAAACATGTCCTTTAAAAACTTGATTTTCAGTAATGGTAATATATAGTTTAAAACTTATATTATCTTTATTGATTAAATTGAGTAATTTAATATATAGATTGTCATAATATATTAATATATGGTTAAAAATTTGCCAGCATAATTTAAGGTTAGTAATATTGCCTTCTACATTATTTATTATATACATTGAAATATTAAAATGAAAGAAAATGATCAAATCACTCAAGTAACTCAATGGTCAAGTGAGACCATGGGTCCATGGCTTTTGTAACCATGAGTGTGTGGGTTCAAATCTTCATATCCTTAAATTTTTTTTGGAGTTTATTTCAAGGCAATTTTGGCTCTAAAGCCGATTCCACCAAGACCAATCAAGACTGGTTCATTGGATTGGTTCAGATAGGATAAACCCCTAGACCTTGAACTGACCTGGGTGGGGATCAGTTCTAAGAATTTGGAACCAAACCTTTTCCTGTAACAAATTGAATAGAATCGGTTCAAATCCAGTTCAAAATCGATTTCATTTGATTCCAGATATAACATACCGTCCTACCCATTTGCTCACTCCTACGACTCACTGTATTGCCAAGCATGCATGTACTCTCACTTGGTTGTGCACTTGGTTTGTTACACAGGATTTTACTTTGCATGTATTCTTGAACGATTCAGTGCAATAAAGTGGCGTACGAGCTTTTTAAAAGGAAAAAAAACTATTTTCCAACCATTCCTAATCGAGACAATCCAAACGGTAAATTGGGCATTTGATGCTTTTCATTAAGGCAATTAAAAGGGTTGGGATCCGAAGCTGATCTAGTTAGATCTGGACCCAGATCAAAGGGTAGGACCCGTACATGTTCGATCCAACTTCATATAACCCAACCCATCTTTTCTTTTCTAATACCGAAAATATATGAATTTAGGGGGCGTTCTTTTTCTAGATTTTGAGAGGGGGGAAAGTTGGTCAATGAGATTTTGATTCCCATTGACCAAGAATCCCATGTTCCTTTTTCAAATTTATGTGTGGACCAGGGAAACTTTAAGTGATACCCATCTCCTATGTGGGTAAATAACTTTCCCACCTTGGGGGAAGGTTGCCAACACTTGAATGGGACAAAAATGCCCCTTATAATAATGGATTTTTATGGCTAAAATGGTCATTGCCTTATTTACATGGGAAATAAAAGAACATGGGTAAATGCACTTACCTGGGTAACTCTTTTCTGAAAAACACTTACCTGAATAAGTGCATTTACCCAGGTAAATAACTTATCGAAAAGCAAACATGGCCTTAGTCAATTTACTCATTTCACCTAAACTATAACTAAAACCAAATAACCATCATAAGTATGTGGGTAAATATAGTGGCATTAAGATCCAAATGGCAAATAGGTCAAATGCCAAAACCCATATATATGGCAGGATTTGGATAAAATCCATGGATGCAAACCCATATCTGACTCATTTTTTCATTTGGATTATTTTTTACATCCAAAACATAATTAAATATGAATACAATACCAGGATAGAAATTAGGTCAAATCCCTTCACTAGATGTCCTAGTTTCTGGTTATTACAATTGGGAGATTCATCTAGCTGAATTGTCAAACCTTTTGACTTGGACAACTTGCTCAATTGCTGCCTGTGTCGTTTTTAAAATATTATATGGTTGATATGTTGGGCTGGGTTGGACCTCTGATTGAGTTAAGTTCAACTTTATCCAAACTTGACTTTTAACTAGGAATGGCAACGGGGCGGGGATCACATTCCCCGTCCCACCCCTGATTCTTAAATTAACCTCCATCCCCGTCTCCAATTCCCACTAGGGATAAAATTTGTCTTCCATCCCCGATTCCCAATGGGGATGGGTTCCCTGTAGGGATCCGAATCCTCGAATAATTTTTAGATAATAGTATTTTTCTTGAAAAATAAATTTACTTAAAATAGATACAATTTTAAATTATAAATTATGTTTTAAATATATTTTGATATATAAATAAATAATACAAATAGTATATGTTTAATGTAAATAACATTTATATAATCGGGGTCGTGGCGGGGCGGGGTTGTAGGGACCTCAATCCCCATCTCCGACCCTGACCCTAAAAAGGGATTTCTATTAATCCCCGTCTCCATCCCCACCCCGCCAAAACAATCCCATCCCTGACCCCATCAGGTTGGGGAAGTCAAGTCCCCATCGGGGATGGGATGGGGAAATTGCCATCCCTATTTTTTAACCCCTAAACTGCCCAACCTAATGCAATATGATCTTTAGAATATGATTCGCAACCCTAACACAACTAGATCATAAATTGTACATAAAGAGTGAGAATTAATTCAAAAGGAAGAGGCAATGTTATTTCACAGGAGACTAGTTCTTCAAAATATTTTTGACACTTGATTCTGCTTGATCTGAGGTGGTTCACGAACCGAGGAAGGCATTCAGATAGTCCTTGCCAACAGGGTGGTGCTGAGGTTGAAGGACGAGGCCAGGCTTCAAGACCTGTGATCAAGAGAGGGAGTCAAAGGCCCAAGGAGTTATCCTTGGGTAGGCACTTTGACGCTCAAGTCAGTAGAAGGTGGTGGATGGTCGGGTCAAGCAATAAGGGTGCTGGTCCAAGCAGAGTAATAGTATGGGTGCTAGTAATCAGAATCCTTTACCTTGAATGGCGAATACCTCTTTATAGCTAAAGATCTGTGTCCTAGTCGGATTGGGCTTCCGGGTTTCCGGGATGAGGTTGATCGCCAATGTCCTTGGGATAGTCCTATTCTTCGGTGGAGTTGTCCTCCCTCCTCTTATCCGTAGTTGTGCTTATACGCGTGAGGTGTAGCTGACGTGGCTGAGAGGATAAGATGGGGGGCAACAGTAATAGCATAGTGCGGCCACGGCCGTGGAGCTAGTCGGTCTATGCCAATGTGGCCGGGGTGACCGGGTGATGACTGGTTGGCCACTTGTCTCTTAAGACCAACTCAGCCATGACCTGAACACTACTCCCCTATTTCTGAAGTCGAGGAATGAAGTGTTCGACTGAGGTATAGCGTGACAGGATGATTTGTTCCTCGACTGAGGAACTCCAAGTTGAAGTCTAGTTGAGCGTCTGGTCCACTTGATGTTCCTCGGTGCTTGTCAAAACTTGGGATCCGTGCAATGTGGGTAGTGTCTGAGGAGTCCTTCGATCGTCGGCTATGGAACTCCGAGAACTTTAGCTTCGGAATCAGAATGCCAATCCCCCAATTCCAAAGCCAAGGATAGGGAGTGCTCGGCCAAGGTATTGGATGGTCATTTAGCTCGGCCAGGAACAGAGGTGTTGAGTTAAGCTCCGAAGTCTGTGCCACCCTGATGCTCGGCAGTGTTGCGCCGAGGAAGGGCTCTTCGTTCATCGATTGAGATATTGCACGACCATTTAACCTGGCCAGGCGCTGAGGTGTTGAGTTAAGCTCCGAAGTATGGGCGTCACTGATGCTTGATGGTGCTGTGCCGAGGAAGGGCTCTTCATTCTTCGGTTGAGATATTGTGCAACCATTTAACTTGGCCAGGCACCAAGGTGTTGAGTTAAGCTTCAAAGTCTGGGCCTCCCCAATGCTCAACGGTGCTGCGCCGCAGAATGGATTTTCATTCTTTGGCTGAGGAACTTGCCCTTGAAATTTTGGAATCCGAGCACCACTCCCCCAATTCCGAAGTCGAAGAGTGTAGTGCCCAGTTGGGGTGCAGTGCGACCTCCTTTGGTCGGCATTCGTTGTTGGGCGTCTTGGAGAGACCCGAGAGGCTAATTAGACCGGTGGTCCTGGGCGGACCTCAGGCGTTCGTAGCATTGGTTGGATTGGCAATTCAGAGTGGACCGGGGAAATTAATGTCCTTACCGTTGCTTGTCAAGATTGTTGCTTCGGTTCGTGAGGCCTCGCGCGTGTGGTGACAGTCGTGTCAATTGGTCTTCCCGAGATTTGGCAAAGCGACGCTTGATTTCTACTGTGGATCTGGCTTTGTTTCGCGCTCTTAGGGGTTATAAGAAGGGGTGGTCGACCATTTCTCCTTCGCCATTTGCGAGATGAACTGCTTAGATAGCTTGACGAGGGGTTGTCAACATTGCTCGGTTCTCATTTTTTACCACGGCTTCAAGTCCGGTAAGATGTCTTCCCCATCTTCCCGCTCCTCTTCTTCTTCCGGTTCCTCTTTGAGTTCTAGTGGCTCTAACTATGAGTTTGAGGTTTGGGACTCTGAGGCTTCCGAGGTTGGCCCTTCTAGAGTAGAAGTAGAGCATCCCTTGCGAGCTGGTCGTTGGTTCGGGACCACTTGCTGCGTTTTGACCCCTGGGAACATGGCTCAGATCCGAGCTATGTACAACATTCCCGAGGAGTTCGGGATTAGATGTCTACAGCCTGACGAGAGGCCAACAGATGCTCGACTGGGCGAAGTGTGCATGTACGGGAGTAGCTTGGAGGCCGAGCTGAGGTTTCCTCTGAATGAAGGGGTTGCTGAGGTGTTTGGATGGTACCGAGTGTTGCTGGTGCAGCTTATGTCGAATTCCTTTAGATTTTTGTTCAACCTTATGTCTTAATGTGTGGTCCGTGACATCGAGTTGACCCTAGGTATGGTGAGATACCTCCTCCGGCTGAAACTTCACTTGCAGGGCTACTATTACTTCTCGACCAGGAAGAACATCAAGGTGTTTGTCAGGGCCTCCTCTTTTGTGAAGCATTGGAAGGAGACCTTCTTCTTCGTGCATTGTCCTAGGGGTCTCCCCTTCCCTGCTGTGTTGCAGCTCTTGAGGTCGAAGGTGCCGTATCCCTAGTTGTTTATGCTTATCTGGGAGGAGAGGTCGGCCCTAAGCATGATCGGTGAAATAGACGTGGTGGCGTACACTTGCCCTGAGATGTTGATGCTTGTCGGATCGATGTGTAGGGTGGCCGGTCTGTTTTTTGTCACCTCGGTTTACTTGTCAAATCCTGTTTTCCCTTTTTTTTATCTCGTGCTTACTGTTGCAATTCTGCAGTGCAGGTGTGGAGATGGCGAGTGAGGAGGTGATTGTCCGCCGGATGAAGGAGAACTGGTAGAGGCAGAACTAGGCTGATGCACAACTGTAGGCCCGCTCGGAGGTGGTTCCCCTGTCGAGGTCTTTTGAGAGGGCGTCCCGTGGCCAGAAGAGGGTTCGGCAGCGGGGCAATGATTACAAGGACGTAGTGGTGGTGGATCCTGAGGAAGTTCACCGGGCTGTCGTTCCTCCACAGATTGAATTTGGGGGCAGCAACTCGGCCAAATACGTGCCGCGGTGGACGATCTGAAGCGAGGACGGCCTTGAGATGCCTGGGGTTCCCAAGCAGCTACTCCGCGGAATGCTGATGGCGTCCATTGGTCAGGGGGACGGGGGCACTGGCAGTGGTGCCTTGGAATGCTCACTCATTCGGGCTGTGGCTCAGGTAAGTTCATACTTGCTTCGGCTGTTTTCAGTAGGTTCTTTCGTGCTAACATTGTTCCTTGTCCGTAGAATGCATGCTCGGTGATTGCTTTGGTCAACTAATTCTGAGACCTATGGGGAATGTACGAGAGCACTCCGCGTACCTGAACCTGAAGGATCAACTTTCTAAGCTTCGGGCGGCCGGGGAGTGGACAGTCGTGCTAAAAGTGGTGGCCGAGCTGAAGCCCTAGATTGTCAAACAGGTGAATGTCGTGCATAGCCTAAAGCAGTAGATTATCGAGTTGAAGGCGAAGAGGGAGCGGTTGAGGTAAGAGGCCGTCAAAGGGGTAGTGATGCAGTACAAGGGCTCGGTAGAATACCGACAGGAGATGGATCAGTACGCCTTGAGCTCCTATGAGGCATGGTTCAACATCTTCCCACTAAGGGCGCTGCGCCACTATCCCGAGCTGGTTGAGATTGCACAGTCCTATGATGCTTATGACGACAAGATTCCTCCCTCCTTGGATAACTTTGTTAATGAGGAGGGCGACGAGTATGAGGATGGCGAGGTGGGAGATGAGGCCGTTGATCCTCTCATCGAGGATTGAGTTGCTGCGAGGTTTGTTTTGTTTCTTTGTTCTTCTTGTAGTGGCTCGGTATGTCGAGCTTTGAATTATGTACCAAGCATGCTAACTTAATGAAAATGTACTCTTTTTGTTCCGAACTTGTGTACCACTTCTCTCTCTCCTCTATAATTTTTGTTGGGTTCCTTGGCCTTGTTGCAACCGAGGTCTGGGGTTGGCCAAGATCATTACTCTTCGGTTAGCGAGACCGGAGTATATTCTGAGCTCTCATCTTCGGAATGTTCAGCTACTGGTCTCGGGAGCTTTTTGGCTCTTCGAGGGCTGGCTGTTGCTCGGCTAGCTCTAGCTGACAACACAAGGCTTGAATAAGATACTCTTCATTAATATCGAATCATTGATAGTACATTCAGAGATTTCCTATGTTCCAACTTCTTAGTATTGGTCGGTCATCAAGGTCTTCAAGTCTGTAGGTGCCAAGTCCAAGAACTCTGGTGAGTCTGTATGGCCCTTCCCAGTTTGGCCCAAGCTTGTCTTCTCCTGGCATGGGCACAATAACTTTGCGGAGGACGAGGTCGCCTGTCTTGAACTCACGTCTTCGGACTTTGGGGTCATAGTATTTCACCATCCTCTGCTGTTGTTCTACCATCTTGACATGTGCTCAGTCCCAAGCTTCTTTTACCAGGTCAAGCTCTGTGAGAAGGTCCTCATCGTTCTAGTCTCCATCGTAAAGCTCGATCTGGAGAGTTGGGGAGCCTATTTCCACGGGTACCATGGCCTCGTCCCCATAGGTCAAGCTGAAGGGTGTCTTTTTGGTAGCTGTCCACGGAGTAGTCTTGTATGCCTAGAGTATGCTCGGAAGCTCCTCGACCCTTCCCTTGGCCTTGTCCAGTCGAGTTTTCAAGCCGTTCAATAAGCTCTAGTTGGTCCCTTCGGTCTACCCATTGTTCTGGGGTCAATATACGGCGGTGGTCTGGTGGTCAATCCTCAGGTCGATGTAGAGAGCCTCGAATTTTCGATCGGTGAACTGTGTCCCGTTGTCTGTGATGAGGACCCGCGGAATACCGAATTGGCAAACAATACCTTTCTAGAAAAAGTTTCGGGCATTATTCGTGGTAATGCATGCCAATGCTTTGGCTTCCACCCATTTGGTAAACTAGTCTATTGCTACTAAGAGGAACTTTTTCTATGTGACCGCGGTGGGAAAAGGACCGAGGATATCCATGCCCCACTATACTAATGGCCACGGGCTGGTGATCGGCTTCAAGGGGGCCACGGGTTGATGATGGAGGTTGGAATGTCACTGGCAACTATCACATTTCCACACGAGCTGGACTGCGTCTTACTTCATGGTCGGCCAGAAGTAACCTTGTCGGAGTGCCTTGTGTGCCAAGGTGTGCATGCCAAGGTGATCTTCGTAGATGCCTTCGTGGATCTCCCTGAGGACGTAGTTTTCCTCGGCTGGGGAGAGACACTTCAGGTAGGGGTGAGTATGCGAGCAACGGTAGAGCTAACCTTGGATAAGGTGGTACCAAGTTGATCTATGTTGGAGCCTCTTTGCTTCTATCTGATCTTCTAGAAGTGTGCCTTCCTAAAGATACTGCATGATGGGGTCCATCCAAGATGGACCGTGCTGTACTACGAGGATGAAGAGAGCCGTCGGTGTGATGCTTGATTGGGCCAGCATGTCCAACCGCACCGTTGTGTTGAGGTCAACTTTTAGGAGCTAGCTAACTTTAACAGTGCATCGACTCATATGTTTTTGGCTCGAGAAATCTGTTGGATGTTGAAATGCTCAAGCCATTGGATGATCTCTTGCACATTCTGTAGATAGCTCACCATCGTAGGCGTTCACTTCTCAAACTGGCCGAGGATCTTGTTGACTACCAGTTGGAAGTTGTTGAAGGATTGAATTCTATAGGCTCCTAGGTCTAGGACGAGGCAAAGTCTAGCAATCAGGGCCTTATACTTAACATCGGTATTGGATGCTTTAAACTCGAACTTGAGGGTGTACCTTAACACCGTGTTGTTTGAGCCAATGAGGATGAGGCCAGCCCCGCTGCCTTGCTGATTTGATGAGTCATCCACATGTAGAGTCCATACTTGTGGCGGGAGGGCCAGGTCCTCGGTGGTGAAAGTGGATTCGGCGATGAACTCGGCCAGGGACTGGGCCTTGATCGTGGGTTGGGGTGTGTACTCGATGTCGAACTTACTAAGCTCTATGCTCCACTTGATCAGGCGGCCAGATGCTTCCGACCTTTGGAGGACTTGCTTGAGGGGTTGGTTAGTGAGCACCTGAATATTGTGGGCCTAGAAGTATGGCCTGAGCTTTTTGGCTGAGGTGACCAATGCTAGGGCCATTTTTTCCAAGTTGGAGTATTGGGTTTCCGCGCCACTGAGGACCTTACTGGTATAGTAGATCGGCCTTTGTACCCTGTTTTCCTCCTTAACCAGCACTGAGTTGACGACCTCATCCCCGACCGATAGGTAGAGCAGCAGCTCATCCCCTGGGCTCAGTTTGGTGAGGAGAGGTGGTGAGCTCAGGTACTATTTTAGTTCTTAAAATGACTGTTTGCATTCCTCGGTCTACTGTAAGTCCTTTGGTCGCTTGAGGGCTTTGGAGAAGGGTAAGCACCGGTCCACGGATTTGGACATGAACTTGCTGAGCGCGGCTACTCTACCAGTGAGGCGTTGCACTTCTTTGTGAGTATGGGGTGATTGCATGTCGAGGATGGCTTGTATTTTCTCTGGATTGGCTTTAATCCCCCTCTATGTCACCATGAACCCCAAGAATTTAATGGAGCCAACCCCAAAGGCACATTTGGTTGGGTTCAGCATCATCTTATACTTCTTGAGGGTGCCGAAGACTTCCTTTAGGTTGGAAAGGTGATGCTCGGCCTTCTTGCTTTTCACGAGTGTATCGTCGACATATGCTTCCACGTTTCGGCCAAGATGATCCTTGAATACCTCATTCACCAGCCGCTGATAGGTGGCACCGGTGTTCTAGAGGCCGAAGGGCATCACTATGTAGCAGTATAGGCCGCGGTTGGTGATGAAAGCCGTTTTCTCCTGGTCATCTAGGTGCATTCGAATTTGGTTGTACCCTGAGAAGGCATCCATGAAACTCAGGAGTTCATGCCCTACCGTTGCGTCGACAAGCTAGTCGATCCTTGGTAAAGGGAAACTATCTTCAGGGTAGGATTTGCTTAGGTCAGTGAAATCAATGCATATCCTCCACTTCCCATTGGCCTTTTCACCTTCACCACGTTGGCCAACCAGTCGGGGTATTTGACTTCCCGAATGAAGCCGGCATCAAGCAACTTCTGCACCTCGTTAGCAATCACTTGCCACCGCTCTGTAGCGAAGTTTCTCTTCTTCTGCTTTATAAGTCGGTAGCGAGGGTTGACGTTCAGGCGATGTGTGATGACTTTGAGGTCAATCCCTGGAATATCCATTGCTGACCAAGTGAACATGTCAGCGTGATCCCTTAACAATTGTACAAGTTCTTCCTAGAGATGGTCAACTAGGAGAGAGCCGACCTAGACCTTCCTCTTGGGGTCTTCCTCGTTGAGCGGCACCTGGATGAGGTCTTCAACAGGTTGGCCACGTTGCGTCTTCACCTCATCTCGCAGATCATAGGCTTCAGCCATCAGTGTTTCCGTAGTCGGGCGCGCTCCTCGGCAAGAGAGCAAGTAGCACTGCCACGTAGTTCTTTGGTCTCCATGTTCTACCCCTATGTCGTATTCGGTGGGGAACTTCATGGCGAGGTGGAATGTGGAGACTGTAGCCTACAGAGCATTAAGGGTTGGCCTGCCGATGATAGCATTGTAGGATGAGGGACAACGGACCACAATAAAGTCCACCATGGTCATCGTAGTGATGCCACCATCTCTGATCAGGAGGGGGCAGGTTTTCCTCCTAGTGGGCAAGACGGACTCCCTGGAGAAGCCCAGCAAGGGGGTGTTGACGGGGGTGAGGCAATCTTTGTCGATGCCATGCTTATCGAATGCGTCCTCAAAGATCACATCAACGGAGCTACTTGTATCAACTAGAATCCATTGCATCTTGAAGTTAGCAACCTCGGCTATGATTACCAAGGCGTCATCGTGTGGGGTCTAAACCCCTCGGAGGTCGTCGTCGGTGAAAGTGATTGGCTGGTTGCACTTCTTCTTATGCCCTCAGTTGTCAATCTTGCACAGTCGTGCGTACTTCTTGCATCCCGAGCTACTCTCCCCTCCCACGGCGATCCTTCGTATTATCACATGGATCACAATGGCAAGAGGAGCTCGGGGCAGCGGCCGTGCATTCTCTGTGCGCGGTTCTTCCTATGCTGGCTTCTCGTTTTTGTTGACAAATCCACCGAGGTACCCACGCTTGGTCAGGTCCTCGATGTGGTTGCTGAGGTCGAAGTAGTTCTCCATGTCGTGTCCGTGGTCCCTATGGAATTCACAATACTTGTCGCGGTTCCCCTTGTTGCCTTGTGTTTTCATCTTTTCGGGCCACCAGACGTAATTGTGATTGTGGATTTGCATCAGAACTTCAGACCGTGAGAAGTTCTGATAGGTCAGCAGTGGTGTTCATGGTTTATGATCAAGCCAGCGATCCCGCCTCTTATGGTCCCGATCTGATCTTTCTGACTTTCGCTCCTCGGTGTCTCTCCTGTTCTTGTCGGGCCTTTCTTCCTCACCCCATAGTTGTGCTTGTGCTTCTTCCGCATTGATGTACTTCTGGGCATGGCTCATCAACACGACTAAGGTTTACGAAGGGTTCTTGGAGATGGAGAAGTTGAAAGGCAAGGGCGGAGGCCATGATGAATAGTGGTGATGGCCACGGACTGGTTCAGGTTTCTGACCTGTAGTGCTTCTTTGTTGAATCTCGCCAAGTAGTCTATGAGAGATTCTTTCTTCCTTTGCCTTACCTAGATATGGATGGAAAAGGTCTTCCAGTGCTTCTGACTTGCCATGAACTGTGCGCAGAATTGGGTTTCCAGCTGAGGTGCCCGCCACCCCCGTGGGAGGCACCTCGTCCACGATCTCTTGGGCGAATAGTGATTCTTTGGTGGCTGGTGCAGCTGGTTGCACGGGCTGATCTACAGGTAGTGTCATGTTTCTCTAGATTTGGCTGTGCTCTAACTTCTCTAAACGTTGTCAGAGCTCCTGAATCTCGGTGTCCATATTGTCTGGGACCGCGGTATGCATGACTCTCTTTCATGGGCTGCGCAGAGCGATCTTTCATCGAGCTCGACTCAGCAACGGAGAGCATGCGATGTGGCATCTGCTTGCCAAGCCTTTCTTTGGTGGGGATCCGTGTAGTTCGATGCGTCGTACTGTGGTTGTTGGGCTCGTGAGAATGAGCTGTAGAGGTGGACTTGCTTGTTGTATCTTGCTTCTCGTGGTCGGACCGGACTCCCCTCTTGTCCGGCTAACGCGTTTTCAGGTCGTTAGGGTGAGGATCGTCCTTTGAATGCATCGAGGTGTGAGGAGGGATGGCCTGGTTGGGCGGTGCCGTAGATCCTAGTGTCTGCATTATCTCAAAGATCTTATCGATCTTCTCTTGCATTGCTCGGAGCTGTGCAGGATCAACCCTGATTAGAGGCTATAGGATTTCTTGGTGTGGAGTGCTACGACGCCGAGACTCCCGAGATGGGGATTGGCATGTTGATCATTTGGACTAGTTCTTGGGCGTCTTGATCGCTTTTTGATTGCGCGATGTGGAGTGATTCTCGATCCGAGGTGCTGCACGAACCGAGGAAGGCAGTCCGATAGTCCTTGCTAATGGGGTGGTGCTTAGGTGGAAGGATGAGGCTGCACTTCAAGACCTATGATCAAGAAAGGGAAGTTAGAGGCCCGAGGAGTTGTCCCCGGTTAGGCACTCCGACGCTCAGCTTAGTAGAAGGTGGTGGATGGTCGGGCAGAGCAATAAGGGTGCTGGTTCGAGCAGAGTAACAATATGGATGCTAGTGATCAGAATCCTTTACCTTGAGCGGGGAATACCTCTTTATAGCCGAAGATCCGTGTCCTGGTCAGATTGGGCTTTCGGGGTTGCTGGGATGAGGTTGACCGCCGAGGTCCTTGGGATAATCCTATTCCTCGGCGGAGTTGTCCTCCTCCCTCCTCTTATCCATAATTGTGCTTATTCGTGTGACGTGTAGCTGATGTAGCTAAGAGGATAAGATGGGGGGCTACAGTAATAGCATAGTGCGGCCACGACTGCGGAGTCGGTGTATGCCGCGGAGCTGGCTGGACTGTGCCAATATGGCCAAGGTGACCGGGTGATGATTGGTCGGCCGCGTGTCTCTTAAGACCAGCTCAGCCATGTCCTGAACACCACTCCCCCAATTTTGAAGTCGAGGAATGAAGTGTTCAGCAAAGTTGTATCATGGCAGGATGCTTTATTCCTCGTCTAAGGAACTCCAAGTTGAAGTCTGGTTGAGTATTTGGTCCACTTGGTGTTCCTCAGTATTCATCAAAACTTGGGATCTGCACAATATGGATAGTGGTCGAGGAATCCTTTGATCATCGGCTGCAAAACTCTAAGAACTTTAGCTTCGGAATCCGAACAACACTGTTGACACATAAAACTTTAACGTGGCATTGCAGTCTTCACTTATTAATCTATAGTCATCAACATTATTTAGAGGACCTACCTTCCTAATAATTGTTAGCAGCTGAAAGAGAACCGCAAAGGAAAGACTATTAATTTGACAAGAGCCCACGTGAGCTTGTCTCTCAAATATGATCCTCACCCCTCTTAACAAATGACGACTTGGCCACTTGTCCACCCCTCCCCTTCGGGGCAGGAAAAGAAGGTAGATACAGCGAGGTTTTGGGGATTGAACAGCCTACGTCCAAGCCAAAACTAATGGATATTAGCCCATTCAGTGAATACTAAGGATCAGTTTGAAAAGAGTACAAATGCAAATATGTAGAGTGCATGTATTTGATGATCTGATGTAAGGCCACCACCAAATTGCTCAATTTGTGAATTGTATCATTGGGAGGGTACGTAGTATCACTAAGAGGCATGTTGGTACCATATTTATGCAATTCAATGATCTTTGGAATCAAAGAAAGGTATTGATAATGCTTTTGTCCATCTGGGTTCATGAAAAAGAGCATGCAAAAGAGTTCACATCAGCGCCCCACAGCACATCCCAGCCATTGGAAACATTTCCCAATG
Source organism: Nelumbo nucifera (assembly GCF_000365185.1). The sequence continues at coordinate 1,620,949 of NW_010729133.1, read as the reverse complement.
ACAAGTATGGGAGATGTTTTCAATGCATGTTGAGATGTGCATGTGGGGCGTTGCTGTGATCTCCCAAATCAGGTAGGCATATATGGTAAGCACGCTAAGTAAGCGCTTAACAATTTTTCTGACACCTGCCTCATAAATACCTCGGTCGGCCTGAGCCCGGATCTCCTGCACAATATGACCTGCACATCATATCATAATCTGCCAGGTCAGCATTATACATTTGAACTTTTAGATGTAAGTTAATGGATGTTGGGAAAATATCCGTTTCTTTTATTTTTTATTTTTAAATATTAAGATAAATTAAAATAAAGACGAGAAAATAAAAAAAAAAACCTAAGGGTTTAATCTGCAACAAAGGCTCAGTTTGAAAAGAGTACAAATGCAAATATGTAGAGTGCAAAGCTTTGTATTTGATGACCTGATGTAGGGCCACCACCACCAAGTTGTTCAACTTGTGAATTGCATTATTGGAAGGGTAGTATCACTAAGAGGCATGTTGATACCATACTTGTGCAATTCAATGATCTTTGGAATTAAAGAAAGGCATTGATAATGCTTTTGTCTCCATGGGTTCATGAAAAAAAGTTCAAAATCATGAAAAAGAGATCACATCAGTGCCCCACACCACAACGACCTCACATAGGGCGCCTCACAACGACTTCACATGCACATCCCATCGTGCATTGAGAACATCTCCTATAAATAATAACACGAGTATAGAAGATGTTCCCAATGCATGATGGGATGTGTCTGTGAGGTCGTTGTGAGGTACCCTGTGTGAGGAGAAGATCCGATCTCTTCATAAACACCCCGGTCGGCCTGAGCCCAGATCTCCTGCACATCCTCTCATAATGTGCTAGGTCAGCATTATACGTTTGAACTTTTAGATGTATGAACTAGTTAACGGATGTTGGGAAAATTTCCGTTTCTTTTATTTTTTATTTTTAAATATTAAAATAAATTAAAACAAAGACGAGAAAAAACACCCTAAGGGTTTTCAGGAAAAATGATTTGCTTGATCTCTCAAAATAAACTATTTCTAATTTGAAACAAAGGGAAAATTATAAGATTTTCAGTTTATTTTCACGTTTCCTTGCTTTATTCTATCTGCAACTGAGAATAATCACTCAAACGCCTAGTCACAGTTCCTCTTTCATGATTCTGAAACAAATCTCCACACGGGCATGGGTACGCGAACACTTGAAAGGCTGAAACTCTTCATTTCACACAATTTGTTCAATCTCCACGTCTTCATACAACATCGCTGCTGTAAATTACTTCCATTCGATATCACAACTTGGGAGACGAAGAAAAGCTTGACCAACGGAGCCTCACATAATGTGTTTCAACTTTCTAGATTTTGAGTTTGCTCTGGGCTGTTGCATTTGTCTTAATTTTTCCTCTTTGTAAAAGTCTTTTCATAGCAAATTAAATAGAGAATACAACCTCAGAAACCTATACATAGATTTCCCTTCTTGAAAAGAAAAGGAGGAGCATGAAACCTTCATTGAAGAAGAAAGAGTTTTTTTTTATCATTTTTAATTTATTTTTGTATTTAAAAACAAGGAAGTAAAAGAAAATGGTGCTGCTGATGTATTGGTTAGAAGCACCGTTTTTTGAGAAAATAGTGTTTTTTTTTTGTTTGGAAATATTGCTGTCAGGTAGGACGTTTCTTGGAGCAACAACATTGTTCTCTATTTGGTACCAATGCTCTAGGAAACGTTTTCAGCAATGGTACCTATTATCTAGTGCCACATCATGTCCTTGTCACTACCACCTCATTTCCCTGTTGGCAGCAAACTACAGCTCTAGGAAACACTAAATTCGGTGTAGCTCCAAGCCATGCCTTCCCGATTTCCATGGCATGGCTTGGATCACTGTTTTTTATGGAAAAATGGTTACAAACAAACAGGCATTTTCTTGGAGCACTATTTTTTCCGACGTGACGTTGATGTGTCGTCGTTTTTTTAGAGCAACGACATCGATGCCAAACAGTGCTAGTTTGCACATGTGAGTTAAACCATGCAATGTTGACGTGGCACATTATGACAGAATGTACAGGAAAAATGTGCAGGTCAATTCTGCAGGAGATTTGAACTCAGCCAGCCTACCCTTGAAATGATCTAAAGCTAATTTCTGAGACAGTTGTTGGAATATTCACTGTGTTTCTAACTATCAATTAGACAAACTAGTGAATGACCTCACACTAAGTATGGGGAATCAATAATGTTAAATTTACATTATGGAATCAATAATATTAAATTTATATTTATCAATATTTTAAATAATTATTAAAATTTCAAGAAATATTTATTTCAAAAAATAGCTTTTCAATAATTATTAGAATGTAGATAGTTTTCTTTTGTTATGATATGTAGAGGGTTAATGATTAACTAAGATTGATAGAATGTAGGTAGAAGTGGTTGTGGATAACCACTTTTACATTTTTGCAAGTATTTAGGAATGGATTGAAAATGGTGGTAGTGGATTGTGGGCTTTAACAACAACTTCTTAGAAAATGCCACATGTCTAGCTTTCCAAAAAAATGAGAAGACCATGTATCTAAATGGTGTGGGTTGTAGCCTGGTAGTGGGCCGCAGGCTTTAGCAGGAATTTCTCAAAAATTGCCACGTATCTAGCTAGAAAATGAAAAGGCCACTTGTCTAAATGGTGGTATTGGGCTATTGTGGGCTTTAACAACAATTTCTCAGAAAATGCCATGTATCTAAATTTGAAAAAGCCACGTGTTTAAATGGTGGGGGTTGTAGCTTAAAAACCTTCCTTTAATATATATACTAGCGGGGACCCATGCAATGCACAAGATTTATTAAGCAAAAGCAAAATAATAGAAAGGGTCATTTACGAAAATGCCCCATATAGTTTCATGGATTTACTAAAATCTACCCTATAGTTAGCATTTTACTAAAACACCACTTATAATTTGCAATTGATTTAATCAATCTTTCATTAGATGACCGTGGAAAATGATAATGTGATGTTCATTTAAATAAATATAATCAAAAAGAAAATAAAAATAAAAATAAAAATTCCATTTTTTCCCTTAATAAGACATGGGCAACCACTCTATGGGCTATATTTGGTCAATTTTGTTTTTGTACAAAAACGCGTTAAGGGTAATTCTAGAATAAAAAATATGAGCCTAATGACAAAACAAACACTCCTTAATGAAAGGTTGATTAAGTAAATAAGTTGTAAAATATATGGGGTATTTTAGTAAAATGAAAACTATAAGGTAGGTTTAAGTAAATATGTAAAACTATAAGGTGTGTTCTAGTAAATGACCCTAATAGAAACACATGTATACAATTGTTTTCTATTTTCAACTTTTTAAATAATTAATAATAATTCATATTTTATATACTACTTTTAATAATTTTTTTATAACACAAAAATAACAATAAATAATTTCAATTAGGTTTATTCATCAAATTAATGAAATCGACCAACCCGATCAACTTGACCTGAGTTGGTTGATTTTCTAGTATTTTAGGTCGACTTTGGTTAAAAAATTTCCTAATTCGACCAAGTTGGATCAGTTTCACTTTGGACACTTGTAAATTGATCAAAATCGAACAACCTAACTATGGATATATATTAATATTTTATATTTTAAATATAATTTTTAATATGAAAAGTGGAAAATTTCCTATATTTCTTAGTTTATAATGTTTTATATCACAAATCTAATTTTTAAATTTATTTTTATTAATTGCATTGTAATTTTTAAAATTAAATTAAATTTTTAAGTTTAAATCTTTTGAACAGACTAACCAAACCAAAAAATCGACCCAAACCGATACAACTTGAGTGGGTTGATTTTCACAAAAGGTCAATCAGTTTCAACTAACCAACTCCCCAACCTGACTAGGTCAATTTGGTTGGCTAAATAGCTTACGACCGAACCAAACCAACTCATGAACACTCATAATTTCAGTTAAATTAATAGTCTCATCTCTGATAAATAGCAATAGTTTAATCTCCAATAATTATTGAAAGTTTTCTGTTAAATAACAAAACAAAATAAATTTATACATAATCTTTGGAAATACAACTATCACAAAAAACAATAAATAATTACTGAAATACAATAAATATTAATTTTAGTATATATAATTATTTAATAAATACAAATTAAGAGTTTAAAATTATCATTAATAAATATTATTTTCTTGAAAGATATTTTCTCAAATTATTATTTGATATAATAGAAACTAGTTTTTATAATATTATGTAAAAATGTTAAATTATTTTTAATTTCAATAATATGTTATAATTATTTTTCTACTTTTTAGGTTTTTTTTAAATTTATTACATAATTTCTTTATTTTAACTATTTAAAATCTAGTTATGTTAAATATTTTTTTTTATTTAAATATTTAGTTATTTAAATACTTAAATAATATGTAAAATATTTAAATTTTAAAATATTAATTATCTATCGAATTTAATTATCCATAAAATCATAATTTATATTATTATTACATAATTGTATTATTAATTTTGTAATATAATAAATTATTATTAATTTCAATATTATGTTATAATTATTTTTCTACTTTGAAGATTTTTTTTCAAATTTATTATATAATTTCGTTATTTTGACTATTTAAAATCTAGTTATGATAAATATTTAGTTATTTAAATAATCTATAAAATATTTAATTAGTGTATCATAAATCAAATTTTTTATTTTTTTAGTAATTGAACTGTAATTTTTAAAATTAAATTTGATTTTTAGGTTTAAATTTTTTGAATCGATTGACCAAACCAAAACATTGACCCAAACCGATACAACTTGAGTGGGTCGATTTTCACAAATGGTTAATCGGTTTCAGCTAACTAGCTCCTTAACCTGACTAGGTCAATTTGGTTGTTCAAATAGCCTACGACTAAACCAAACAAACTCATGAACACTCATAATTTAAGTTAAATTAATAGTCTCATCTCTAACAAATAACAATAGTTTAATCTCCAATAGTTATTGAATGTTTTTTGTTAAATAACGAAACAAAATAAATTTATACATTTATCATAAAAAATAATAAATAATTACTGAAAATACAATAAATATCAATTTTAGTATATATAATTATATAATAAATACAAATTAAGAGTTTAAAATTATATATAATAAATATTATTTGTTTGAAAGTTATTTTCTCAAATTATTACTTGATATAATTGAAATTAGTTATTTACAATATTATGTAAAAATATTAAGTTATTATTAATTGCAATATTATGTTATAATTATTTTTCTATTTTTTAGATTTTTTTTAAATTTATTACATAATTTCTTTATTTTAACTATTTAAAATCTAGTTATGTTAAATATTTTTTTATTTAAAATATTTAGTTATTTACATACTTAAATAATATATATGTAAAATATTAACTATTATTGAATTTAATTATCCATAAAATCATAATTTATACTATTATTACACAATTTCATTATTAATTTTGTAACATATTAAATTATTATTGATTTCAATATTATGTTATAATTATTTTTCTACTTCAAAGAATTTTTTTTAAATTTATTATATAATTTCGTTATTTTAACTATTTAAAATCTAGTTATGATAAATATTTAATTATTTAGATAATCTATAAAATATTTAAATTTTATTTATTTAGAGCTATTACATATTATTAAATATTTGAAAAACATTTAAATTGATAATCCGGAAAAAGTAGGGGAGAAGATATTTAAACAATTCTTGAATTTTTTAATCCAAACTTTTCTTTAGATAGATATTGATAAAAAGTAGAGGAGAGGATAAATCGGAATTAGAGATAATTTAGGAGAAAGTGGGGTATTGTGGGAAAGGTAGTTTAGGAGAAATTTTAGAAGAAGAGAGTATTTAGGTTATTCGGAAAGTGCATCTCATTGGTTATTTAAAAAATGACATGGAATAAGAAATAAAAAATTCAAAAAAAGGAGAAAATTTTTTGACTGCCTTGTTTTACTATATATA
>NW_010729133.1:1562248-1614942 GCF_000365185.1 Nelumbo nucifera | reverse complement strand
ATAAAGGTATTCTGCTCGGACCTCTAGCACCTATAAAAAGGTATCTCCCATTCAAGGTTAGGGATTGGAACCTCTAGCACCCATACTGTTATTCTGCTCGGACCAATACCCTTATTGCTCGGCCCAACCATCCACCACCTTCAACTGACTTGTGCATCAGAGTACCTACCTGGGGATAACTCCTCGGGCCTCTAACATCCTTTCTTGATCACAGGTCTTAAAGCGCGGCTCCGTCCTACCACCTCGGCTCCGTCTTGTTGGCAAGGACTATTTGACTACCTTCCTCGGTTCGTGCACCACCTCAGATCTAGCAGCATCAGATTGGCGTTGTCTATGGGAAACACACAAAAAGCCTTCCCTAAAATCCCTCTCTCACTACGCCATCAAGAAGACGATCAAGATGCCTAGAAATCATTCCGAGCGATCAGTAGGCCGATCCCCATCTCGAGAATCTCATCGCCCCAGTCCTTCACACCAAGAAACTCAATAACCTCCAACTGCGGTCGACCTAGTGCAATTCCAAGCAATGCAAGAAAAAGTTGATAAGATCTTTGAAATGATGTAGACACTAGGTTCCACGACACCACCCAACCAGGTCATTCCCCCTCACCCCCGGCGCGTACGAAGGATGGTCCTCACCCCGAGGACCCCAAAGCGCGCTGGTCGGACAAGAAGGGAGCACAGTCCCATCAAGAAAAGCAAGATGCGACAAGGAAGTCTGCCTCCTCCGCCCGCTCCTGAGAACCAGACATCTGTAGTAGGACACATCAGACTACACGGATCCCCGCCAAAGAAAGAGAGCCATGCATGTCGTGGCCCCAGACAACAAGGATGCCGAGATTCGGGAGCTCCAGCAACGTTTGGAGGAGTTGGAGCAGCCAAGTTTAGAGAAGCACGACACCGCTTGTAGATCAGCCCATGCAGCTAACTGCACAACCCGTTAGAGAATCACCCTTCATCCAAGAAATCATGGACAATGTGCCTCGCATAGGATGGCAGACACCTCAGTTCGACAAATACAACAAGAATACCGATCTCGTCGACCATTTTGAGGCATTGAAAAGTTCAGTTGATGTTGCACGGATCTTCCGAGGGCCTGGTGTGCAAAGCTCTCGTGGCCACCCTTAAGGGCCTAGCCCTAACATGGTATTCCTCTTTACCCCCGTGCTCCATAGCATCATAGGAGCAGCTGGAGACCATGTTTCGGTCACAATTTACAGTGAGCCACAAGCACTTGAAAACCTCGGCCAGCCTCATGCAAGTGCGGAAGAGGAAGACAGAATCTCTTAGAGACTACCTGGCGAGATTCAACAAGGAAGCACTACAAGTCAAGAACCTAAACCAGTCGGTGGCCATCATCGCCATTCAGCACGGGCTCCGCCCCTCACCTTTCAACTTCTCCATCTCTAAGAACCCTCTGCAAATGCTAGCCGTGCTGATGAGCCATGCCCAGAAGTACATTAACATAGAAGAAGCCCAAGCGCAACTATGGGATAAAGAAGAAAGGCCCGATAAGATGAGGAGGAACACAGAAGAGCGGAAGTCAGAGAGATCAGACTGGGACCATAAGAGGCAGGATCGCCGGCCCGACCGCAGACCACGGACACCCCCGCCAACCTATTGAAACTTCATGCCGTTGAACAAACCGTGGTCTGAAGTTCTGATGCAAATCCGCGACCACACCTATGTCTGGTGGCCCGAAAAGATGAAGATACAGGGCAACAAGAGGAGTTGTGACAAATATTGTGAGTTCCATAGGGACCACAACCACGACACAAACAACTGCTTCGACCTCTGCAAACACATCGAGGACCTGATCAAGCGTGGGTACCTCGGCGTATTCGTCGACAAAAATGAAAAGCTAGCACGGGAAGAACCACGCATAGAAAATGCTTGGTCACCACCCCGATCTCCTCCTACTGGAGGGGAGGGCAGCTCGGGGCGCAAGAAGTATGCGTGGTTGTGCGAGATCGACAACCGGGGAAAGAAGAAGAGGCGGGATGAGCCGATCATCTTCATTGATGATGACCTTTATGGGGTCCAGAGCCCACATAATGATGCCCTAATGATCACGGCTGAGGTTGCTAATTTCGAGATGCAGCAGATCCTAGTTGACACAAGCAGCTCCGTTGACGTACTCTTCGAAGAGGCATTCAAGAATCTAGGCATCGACAAAGACCGTCCCACCCCTGTCAATACTCCCTTGGGCTTCTCCGGGGAGTCCCTCATGCCCACTGGGAAAATAACCTTCCCCTCCTGATCGGAGACGGTGACATCACTGCAATGACCATGGTGGAATTCATCGTGGTTCGTTGCCCCTCATCCTATAACGCGATGGTTGGTAGGCCGACCCTTAATGCTTTGAAGGCCACAGTCTCCACATTCCACCTCGCCATGAAATTCCCCACCGAATATGGTATAGGGGTAGCACGTGGAGACCAGAGAACTACACAACAATGCTACATGCTTTTTTGTCGAGGACTGCGTCTAGTCGCCGAGACGTTGGTAACAGAAGCTTATGATCTGTCGGACGAGGTGAAGATGCATCGCGGCCAACCTGTCAAAGATCTCATCCAGGTAACGACCAATGAGGAAGATCCCAAGAGGATGGTCCAGGTAGGCTCCCTCCTGGATGACCGTCTCCGAAAGGAACTAGTGTAGCTGTTAAGGGATCATGCCAACATGTTCTCTTGGTCGGTGACAGATATGCTGGGGATTGACCTTGAGGTCATCACACATCGCCTGAATGCTGGCCCTCACTATCGACTATCAAGCAGAAGAAGAGAAGGTTTGCTACAGAACGGTGACAAGTGATCACCGGCGAGGTGCAGAAGTTGCTCGGCATCGGCTTCATTCGGGAAGTAAAATACCCCAACTGGCTGGCCAATGTGGTGATGGTGAAGAAAGCCAATGGGAAGTGGAGAATATGTACCGACTTCACTGACCTAAACAAAGCCTGCCCCAAGGACAACTTTACCCTACCAAGGATTGGCCAGCACATCGACGCAACGGCAGGGCATGAACTCCTGAGTTTTATGGATGCCTTCTCAAGGTACAACCAGATTCGGATGCACCCAGACAACTAGGAGAAAATGGCCTTCATCACCGACCGCGGGCTATACTACTACAAGGTGATGCCTTTCGGTCTCAAGAACACCGGTGCTACCGATCAACGGCTGTTGAATGAGGTCTTCAAGGATCAGCTCGGATGAAACATGGAGGCTTATGTCAATGACATGCTCGTGAAAAGCAAGAAGGCCGAACATCACCTTGTCGACCTAAAGGTAGTCTTCAGCATCCTTATGAAGTATAAGATGAAGCTAAATCTGACCAAATGCACCTTCGGGGTCGGCTTCGGAAAATTCCTGGGGTTTATGGTGACATAGAGGGGAATTGAGGCTAATCTAGAGAAAATACAGGCCATCCTCAACATGCAATCACCTCAGACTCACAAGGAAGTGCAACGCCTCACCGGTAGAAAAGCCGCCCTTAGCATATTCATGTCCAAATCTGCAGACCGGTGCTTGCCCTTCTTCAAAGCCCTCAAGAGTCCGAAGGAGTTTCAATGGACTGAGGAATGTGAACGGTTCTTTCAGAACTAAACCAGTATCTAAGCTCACCGCCTCTCCTCACCAAACCAAGCCTAGGGGACAAGCTGTTGCTCTACCTCTCGGCCGGGGACGAGGTCGTCAGCTCAATGCTGGTTAAAGAGGAAGACCGGGTACAGAGGCCGATCTACTACACCAACAAAGTCCTCGGCAGTGCAGAAACCCGGTACTCCAACCTAGAAAAGATGGCCTTGGAATTAGTCACCTCGGCAGGAAAGCTCAAACCATACTTCTAGGCTTACAACATTCATGTGCTTACCGACCAGCCCCTCAAACAGGTACTCCAAAGGCCGGAAGCATCTAGCTTCCTAACCAAATGGAGTGTGGAGCTAAGTGAGTTCGACATCGATTACGCACCCTGGCCTGCAATTAAGGCACAGTCCCTGGCTGACTTCATCGCACATGACCCTGACACCACAAGTATGGACTTTACAAGTGGATGACTCATCAAACCAACAAGGCAACGGGGCTGGCCTCACACTCCTCGGCCCAGATAACACGGTATTGGAGCACACCCTCAGGTTTGAATTCAAAGTGTCTAACAATGAAGCTGAGTACGATGCCTTAATCGCTAGACTTCAACTTGCTCTAGACCTCGACGCTCTGAGAATAGAAGCGTTCAACGACTCTCAGCTAGTTGTAAACCAAATCCATGGCCAGTTCGAGACACGAACACCCACAATGGCGAGCTACTTACAGAAAGTACAGAAGCCCATCCAAAGGCTCGAACAGTTCAATATTCAGCAGATTCCCCGAGCTGAGAACATCTGAGCAAACGCCTCATCAATGTTAGCTAGTTTGCCAAAAATAGACCTGGACTCGATAATGCGGATAGACACCCTGGCTTAGCTGAGCATTGCAGCAATTGCCCTACTCATCCTCTTGATACAACATGACCCATCTTGGATTGACCCCAACACTTAGTACCTCCGGGATGACAAACTCCCAGAAGATAGGACAGAAGCCAAGAAGCTCTAGCACAGATAAGCCCGGTACTGCCTTATCCAGGGACAACTTTACCGCTGCTCACATACTCTTCCATACCTGAAATATCTGCCCCCTGCCGAGGCCGATTACGCCCTCAGGGAAATACACAAAGGCATCTGTGGAGATCACCCCGGCGCCCGAACCCTGGCTCACCAGGCACTCCGGCAAAGGTACTTTTGGCCGACCATGAAGCAGGATGTTGCCCAGCTCGTGTGAAAATACGACAATTGTCAGTGGCACTCCAACCTTCACCATTAGCCAGCAATTCCCCTGAAGCCGATTACCAGCCCATGGTCATTCACACAATGGGGTATGGACATCCTCGGCCCCTTCCCCACCATGGTTGCACAAAAGAAGTTCCTCTTGGTGGCAGTGGACTACTTCACGAAATAGGTGGAAGATGAAGCACTGACACACATTACCACACACAATTCCTAGAATTTTTTCTGGCAAGGTAATGTATGTCGGTTCGGTATTCCACAGATGCTCATCATAGGCAATGGGATGTAATTCATTGATCGGAAATTTGAAGCTCTTTGCACCGACCTGAAGATTGACTACCGAACCACCGCCGTTCATCGACCTCAGAGCAATGGGCAGACCGAAGTGACCAATCGAACCTTATTGCACGGCCTGAAAACCTGACTTGACCAGGCCAAGGGAAGGTGGGTCGAGGAGCTGCTAAGAATACTCTGGGCATACAAGACTACTCCGCGAACGACTACTAGAGAGACACCCTTTAGCCTGACCTATGGGGCTGAAGCCATGGTACCCCTGGAAATAGGCTCACCGACCCTCTAGACTGAGTTTTACAATGAAGACCAGAACGACGAGGAACCTCCGTGTGGAGTTAGACATAGTAGAAGAAGCACAATACCGATCACACATCAGGATGGTAGCACGATAGTAGAGGATGGCCAAATACTACGACTCCAAAGTCCAAAGACGGAAGTTCAAAATAGGTGACCTCGTTCTCCGCAAAGTCATTGTGCCTACACCAGGAGAAGGCAAGCTTGGACAAAACTGGGAAGGACCTTAAAAAAGTCACTAGAGTCCTTGGACCTGGCACCTACAGACTCGAAGACCTCGATGGCCGACTAATACAAAGGAGTTGTAACATAGGGAACCTCTGAATGTACTACAAATAGTTCGTTATCAATCAAGAATTTGTTCAAGCTACATGTTGATTGCCTAGCGCACCGCACACAAGCACCACACACCATGCACGACACACACATTGCACACAACACATGGCGTACACACATCATGTACACCACGCAACACACACATAGCTCGGCACACGGCATTGACTCAGCTGATTTTCGAACGGCCTGAGCCCACGCTGTGTAGCTCGGTAGCGCATTGCTGACCAAGCAAACCGCCTCGGTTGTCGACGACCTAAGCCTAAAGTTGAGAAGAAAGCCCCCGCCCATCGGGGCCTGAGGGCAGTCGTTAAACTCCACACTCCCATTGACTAAAATTCAAACCAGAGCTAGCCAAGCAATGACCAGCCCCTTGAAGAGCCAGAAAAGCTCCCGAGACCAACAACTGAGCATCCCTAAAGGCTGAGGGCTTGGAACATACTCCGGCCGCCCAAGCTGGAGACCAAAAAGATCTCGACCAACTCCCAACCTCGGTCCCAATGAGACTGAGGACCAAGACTTCACAAAAAAGAAGAGAAGAGGAAAAGAGTAAGTAGTACACATGCTCGGAACAAAAGGCAAACATGTTTTCATTAACTTACCAAAACCAGTACATAGATTAAAGCCCGACATACCGAGCCACTACAAAAAAGGGGCAATAACCACAAAAGGCATCAGAAGGAATCCGTGGCAGCTCATTCCTCGATGAGGAGATCCATAGCCTCTTCTCATTCCCCCCCATCCTTGCCCCTGTCGCCCTGATCAGCCACAAGGTTGTCCACGGTGGGCGGGGTTTTATCATCATATGCCTTTCAAGCCTGCGTGATGTTAGCCAGCTCCGGAGTGACGTAGCACCCTCCTCCGGAAGACGTTGAACCTCGCCTGTTAGGAGCTCGAGGCGTACTCGTCCATTTCTTGCTGGTATTTAACGAGCCCTTGAACTGATCCACTGTCGCTTCGACAGCCTCCTTCTTCACCCGCTCTCTCTCCACCTTCAGCTTGACGATTTGTTGTTTCAAGTTTTGAATGATGTCCACTAGCTCGGCTATTTGGTTCTTCAGTTCGGCCACCTCCGCTTCTAGCACGGTAGTGCGCTCACCAGCTGCTTGAAGCTTGGCCAATTGAGCCTTCAAGTTCAAGTATTCAGTGTGCTCTCTCTCATACATGCCCTGGAGATCCCGAAGACAGTCCACCAGAGCAATTGTCGAGCATGCGTTTTGTGACAAGAAACGATTTTAGCATAGAGAAACTTAGTTAAAACAACAAAAACAAGTACGAACTTACTTGAGTCGCGGCCTAAATGAGTGAGCATTCTAAGGCACTGCTTCCAGTTTCCCTGGCTTCCCGACTGATGGCTGCAATCATGAACCCGCGGAGAAGCTACTTTGGCACTCCAGCCGTCTCAAGCCCGTCATCAAGATGGACCATCCACTGCAGCATGTGGTAGGCCAAGCTGCTGCCCCCACTTCCATCCGTGGAGGAGGAACAACAGCCCGATAAGCTTTTGGTTCCACCACTACCACGTCTTCATCATCACCCCGTTGCCGAGCCCTTTAATGCTGATGGGATGTCCTCTCAGATGACTCCAGCGGCGGGACCACCTCTAGACGGGGCTGCGATCGTGCACCCCCCCTTCACCTCATTTGGTTTTCCTTCATTTGGTGGACAATCTCTTCCTCGCTTGCCATTTCCACACCTACACCACGGAATCATAACATATTAAGTATAGGTTCAAAGAGAGAAGGATTCAACAAATAAATCGAAGCAACAAGACAGACTGGCCACTCTATGCATCAGTCCGACGAGCATCAACATCTCAGAGCATGTGTACGCCACCGTATCTATCTCATCGATCATGCTTAGGGAAGACCTCTCCTCCCCAGTAATCCTGTGCCATTTGGGCCACAGCACTTTCGTCCTTGGCTTCTACAGTGTGGCCAGGAAAGGTAGGCCCCCAAGACAGTGCACAAAGAAGAACTCCTCCTTCTAGTGCTTCACAAAGGATGGAGCCCCGACCAACACTTTGATGTTCTTCCTGGCTGAGAAATAGTAGTAGCCCTACTGGTGAAGCTTCAACTGGAGAAGATAGCTCACCATACTAGGGTCAACTCGATATCACGAACGGTGCAACACAACAATAGGCTAAACAATAATCTAAAAGAGTTTGGCATCAACTGCACCGGCAACACCCGGCTACCCCTTCGTCCAAGGGAAACCTTAGCCCGACTTCCAAGCTGCTCTCGTACACTAATACCTCACCCAGCCGAGCATCCATTGGCCCATGGACACCTCACCCAAATTCCTCGGGAATGTCATACAGGGCTTGAATCCGAGCCATGTCCCCGGGGATCAAAATGTAGGGGGTAGTCCCGAACCGACAACCAGCTCGTGCAGGAAGTTCTACCTCCACTCTGGAAGGACCAACCTTGGAAGACATCTCCAACTCTACCGCCTCAAATTCCCCGACCTCAGATTCATAGTTTGAGCCACTAGAACTAGAAGAAGAACCAGAAGAAAAAGAAGAGGAACGAGAAGACGAGGAAGACATCTTACTAAACTTGAAGCCACGGAATCAAAGCAAAAATTGAGCAATGCCAAAATCCCTTGTCTAGTTATCTAAGCAATTACTCTCGCAAATGGCGAAGGAGAAATGCCCTTCCTACCCTTATTATAACCCCCAAAAGGGCAAATCAAGCCAGATCAATGGTGGAGATCAAGCGCCGCTCTGGTGAAGCTTGGGAAGACCAATCGACGTGACTATCATCGCATGTGCGAGGCCTCAGGAACCGAAGCGATGTTCTTGACAAGCAACGGTAAAGGCATTAATTGCACTGGTCCACCCTAAAGTTCTAGTCTGACCAAATCTATGGACCTCTAAGGTCCACCCAAGACCATCGGTCTAACCAACCCCTTGAGTCTCCCCAAGATGCCCAACGACAGGCCCTAACCAAAAGAGCTCGCACTGCATCCCAACCGAGCACTCCACTCTTTGACTTCGGAACTATGGGAGTAGTGTTCGGATTCCAAAATTTTGAGTGCAAGTTCCTCAACTGAAGAACGAAGAGCCCGTCCGCGATGCAGAACCACTGAGCATCAGAGAAGCCCAAACTTCGAAGCCCAACTTAACTCCTTGACACCTGGCTGGGGTAAACGACCGCGCAATGCCTTGGCCAAGCATTCCCTTTCCTCAACCAGGACTTCAACTTGGAGTTTCTCAACTGAGAAACAAAGCACCCTACCGCGCTATACCTCGGCCAAGCACTTAATTCCTCAACTTCAGAACTAGGGGAGTGGTGTTTGGGTCATGGTTGAGCTGGCCTTAGATGGCACGTGGCCACCCAATCTGCCCGGTCACCCCAATCATTGCCTGGATTTATGAATGTTGTTAAAATTAATTCGTTTTCTAACAATCGATGTTTTCAAGAAAAAATTAACCATTTTGCATGGCTCCCAAGTCCCAAACTCATTTCAAACAGTGATTATTCGAAGCAGAATTTTAACTAAACACAGCCTTAAATGTTGTCTAGTGAATCAGGATTAATATATGTCTGGGATGTGTTGTGATACATGTTGCTCAGGTTTCGTTAAAACACAAATTAGTCTCGAGAAATTCTTTAGGGATCCCATGTGAAGTCCTTTCCAGTGTTTTAAAACTGGACTGGACCGGAAAAACTGGAAATCAGTCATTTGATCGGTTTTATTTTACCCTATAACCGTTATTTTACCAAAAACCATTAATTTGATCAATAAACCGCTGACCCAAATTGTTGAACCATCAAATTATCGATTCAAATAATGATTTTTAACTACTTTTTATTATTTTTTTATTTTTTTATTAAAATAAATCATCCATTCAGATCAAACAATCAGACTGTTCAATCCAAGAACTGGACCTAAAACGATTCCCTATCCAATCCGGTTTTAAAAACCTTCGTCCCTTCTCAGAATAAGGAAGCCTGTTTGGACAAACTTCCAAACTGCTTGTCAAATGGATAGTGAACAAATACATGTGGTTCTCATTGTTGACTGCACATAGGACATATGTGGTGTAATTCCATTTTGGCCTTTTCAGCGATTGGCCAGAGGAGGTATTAATGCTTTGTCTCGGCTCTTTCCCAATACACATCCACATGTTCCCGGCCTATTCTGACTAATTGAGTGATGCCCATAACGAGCTGCATTCATTCATCAATCGCTATACTTATTTGGCCATTGGAATATTGAGTCCTTCATTCTAACCAAACCAAGTTCCTTCCATTCTACCAATGCTAACTAGCTATGTTTTTTATTAGGCTTGATTTGAAGCCATCAATCTCAATTGAAAATTCACTGTATGGTTAGCATTATATTTTGAAGCCAAATATTTTTATAGTCAATATTATATATATATATATATATATATATATATATATATATATATATATATTGATTGATTGATAGATAGATATGTACATGTATACAATAAAGTTTTTAGTTCTATAATTTCTTAGCTACCATGAAGCTTGCACTAAAACTACGGATCTGTTTGGTGTCTTTTTGCATGGTCTTTCGGCTGTTTATAAGTTGGGAAGACCGATATTTGGTTTATTTCTATTTGGCGTGCGGAAAATTTAGCCACCAAAAAACGGAACATCGAGAAGACATGAAAAACCCATTTTAGACTAATTTCGGGAAACTTCAAATGAAGTTTTTTGCATCCACCAAACGTATTTCGAACTGCTCAGATTTTCATGGACTATTAGAGCTACCAAAAAATTTTCCCAAAAAAACACACCAAACAAGCCATGTAATATAGTAGCTGGGGCAAAATTAGGAGGACCCTGGGGAGCATGATCCCCCTATGCCCCAAAGTCTCCATTGATGGTTGGCCCATCTATATTTATTTATTTCTTCTCCCTTCTCTATGATTAGCCCCCTATATAAGGTTTTCGGTCCAATACCCTTTCCCCATATAGAAAGGGAAAAAGGAAAAAATAAATTTCCCATTCCATCCATGTTTAGCCCCACTCTAAAGTAGATGAGGTGACATTGTGTCGGGCAACAACAATACATAAAAGACCATAATTTACGGTTTTAGCCCCGCGTTAAAAATATATCATGAATTTGAACTCTAACTAATATCTTAATTAATGTCAAATGTTAAATGCTATAAAGGATTGTTCACATAAAATATTATAGATCCCAATTGCTCGGTAGCTCCTTTTTTAATGGGTAAATTATAAAGACCCCCTATACTATGGGGTCTGTGACAAACACACACCCCCCCCTTATACTTTGTTTTGAGACAAAGATTCCCCTCTACTATGACCATGAGACAAAGATCCCTCTTGACCGTTAAGTCAGATGATGAAATGCGTTAAATTATTAAAATACCCCATTAAATTTTTTCTATTTTTCTTTTTTTGCCCATTTTCTCTTAAAACCTATTTAACCTATTGTTTTCCCTTTCTTCTCTTCATTTCCCCTCCCTCATTGTCCCCTCTCATTCTTTCTCTCTCCCAATTCTCCGAAATGAAAGGACGGAGGAAACCCATTTTTCATCTTCCCTTTCTTCTCTTCTCCGTCTTCAATCTTGTCTCTATAGCCATCGCCAACGATGCCTACAATGCTTGATAGCCCAACAACAGATGTCTACCCATATCATCGAGAAGATCACCCAAGGTTGTTTGGTTGTAGTATGGGGAGAGAGGCGGAGAGTTGGTATGGTTGCTTCGCCATCAAGACTATATCAGCAGGCAAATACTACGATGTCATGAGGAGAGAGGTGAAGAGTTGAAAATACTATGGCAAATACTACAGATTTCTGTGAAACAAATGTCTCTTTCTTTCGTTCCCTCTATAAATTTGTCAGGACGAGATACGGATTTCTATAACTAGCTCACTACCTCCGATTGACTCAGGACGATTTTCCTACAATCTGAGACAGAAACAGGTGAGCGAAGATGTCGTTGAAGCAGGATTATGGTAACCACCACAATCACAAGTGGAAGAAGCTATTTTCCTGGTGAGTATTTGTAGTGATTTTTGTATCTATCATTGTAATTCTGTTCGCCATCTTCCTTGTATGGGCGATCCTCCGACCCTCCAAGCCCTAGTTCACACTACAAAATGCTACGGTGTACCAGTTTAACATCTCCGACGGGAACTTCCTCACCTCAAACTTCCAAGTCATAGTCTCATCAAGGAATCCCAACGACAAGATCGGGATCTACTACAACAGGCTCGATGTGTACGCGACGTACAGTAATCAGTAGATCACCCTCTCGACTAGATTGTTGCCCACCTACCAAGGTCACAAAGACATCAATGTTTGGTCTCCGTTCGCCTACGGAATGTCTATGCAAATTGTGCCTTACCTCGCTGCCTCGTTTTCTCAAGAGCATAATTTCGGGACCATCTTGATCAAAATCAAGATGTAGGGTTCCCAAAAGATGACACCCGAGATATCTTGTCTAGCACAATGGTTCGATTCTCGTTCCACGATGATGAACCGTCGAATCGGACATTACCATCAGTCCCATTGGCCACCGGGCAGACCTTTCCACCTCCACCACTGCTTCCCCCCACGAAGGTGCTCTTACCAGACAAAGATGAAACATAAAACGTCTTAATTGTCAAACCATCAAACTTGGGTTGCTTTTGATTCCTGATGCTAGTCATTGTTACAATCTCTACTGTGGTGCCCGAATATCCCGACGCCATTGTTGGTGCTGCAATGGCGGTGTTGTGACCCATTGAGTAAATGGTGAAGTTGGCTAGAAGGATCATGACGTAGACCATGAGAGTCGGCGAGTGTGAGAACACCTGTTGAAAGAGCCACATGAACGAAGTGTGCATCTCCTTCTACACTCGATCCAAAATTCCTTGCAGATCTTCATAGAAAAGGATCTCCCACATCTGCAAGGCATAACTGTGAAGCTCTCGAATGATGAATACCATGGAAGAGAAGGCCTTCTTCACGGAGAAATAAGCGGATTCACCAGCTTCTCTGAAGCCTTCTTGTCATTTCCTCTTCTTCTTTATCATCCGAAGGGACAGGGGAAGATCAACACTGTTCGCCTTCCGCTCTATGCTCACCAGGATAATGTCATCCTTTTCCAGCCAGTCGGGGGGTTCTGGACTAATCCCCAGTCGCGGAGTCTCTATGGAATCAAGAAGATTCGAAGGGGAAAATGGTATGGGACTCTATACAGGGTTTATGATACTACTCATTCTAGGTAAATCTTCATTGAAGCAATTGTTGTTGCTTCCGCTTTCTTCATCCTTGGAATTGTCGGCTCAGGATTGAATCGTCGTTTGGCTATAGTATTTGCCATAATATTTGCCCGCTTGTACCAGCAGCCAATCGTCGTTTGGCTGTAGCCGGGATTAAATGGGTTCAATCACGACGTTGTAGTATTTTCAATTCCCATATTTAAGGGTATTATGGGGATTAAAAAATATTATAACAGTCTTTTTGAACTGAAGACTAACGAAAGAGGGTCTTTGTCTCACGATCATAGTACAGGGGGTCTTTCTCACAAAACAAATTACAAGGGTTTTTGTCACAAAACCTATAGTATAGGGGTCTTCATAATTTACCCTTTTTTAATTGATTATATTAAATTAATTTGTCCGGACAACTGCTGGAGCATCTCTCATGTCTCATGTATAACAAGGAGATATTATCCATTGAAACAATATTGGGAGCGTTGCGTTGGTAGCAGATCCCTGCCCCGATGTAGGACCAGGTGTTATCAGCTCTTGACCATTGAAAACCGACAGATCTATGCTTCTTATTAATTATTATTCACGGGAAATACACGGTGGATGTGCGTGTGAGGCGCCCATTTGTAAGTGGCAGATCTCGCTTCGTATATGGATTTCATGCAATTCAACATTATTGTGGGGGAGCCGGATGAGCTGGACATAAAATCATGCACACCGGACTCTACTGAGTGCTGAATACGTCAGTGTTCGGTACAGATGGGCCCAGATAGGGCCCACAATCCGGTCACCATTCTAAGGACCATTACAGTTACATTTAAATATTTAATAATAGTTGAAATTAGAGCGTCTGTTCTTCCATTCACGACGACGATGTTCAATTCAATCACTTCCATCCATGGACAGCCCAAGAGCTTATAAAGACCCCAACTACAAGCACCAAATTTGCAGGGCTGAAGCCAACAAGAACAACAGCAACTACCCTTTTATCGATCGATCAATGGATCATCACGATGTTTTTCATCTTTCTTATCCTCGTCGTCTTCATCCTCATCGCCACTTCGCCGATCAAAATGGCTTCAAACAGGCGCCAGTGATGGTGGTGACGGTGCCCTTTCCGGCACAAGGTCATCTCAATCAGCTCTTACACTTATCCCGTCTCATATCGGCCTACGGCATTCCGGTTCACTACGTTGCCTCTGCAACTCACAACCGTCAAGCAAAGCATCGCGTCCATGGCTGGGATCCTCTCTCCACACCTAACCTCCACTTCCATGACTTCCCCTTGCCACCATTCCTCAACCCTCCGCCCAACCCACATGCTCCAATCAAGTTCCCCGCCCATCTCCAACCTACCTTCGACGCCTCGTTGCACCTCCGCGAGCCCCTCGCCCAACTTCTCGATTCGCTTTCCGCCATCGCTTATAGAGTTGTTGTTATCCACGACACGCTCATGGCTTATGCTGTGCAGGATGTGGTCGCCCTCCCCAATGCCGAGGCCTACGCCTTTCACCCAGTCTCGGCCTTCGCCATTGTCTTCCACTTATGGGAATCCCTTGGAAGACCTACAGATGAAGGAATTCTTATTCCAAACGACGTACCCCATCATTCTCTGGAAGGCTGCTTCACCGGTGAGTTTGCTAAATTCATTGCCCGTCAGTATGATTTGATGAATTTCGACGTTGGTGATCTGTACAACACATGCCGAGCAATGGAAGGTAGGTTCGTAGATCTGTTGGATCAGGAGAAACTCAGCGGGAATAAGAGAATATGGGCGGTTGGCCCGCTGAACCCAGTTGTCCTTGGTGCGGCCAGAGAGTCTCCCTGGCGACGCCACAAATGCTTGGAGTGGCTGGACAAGCAACCACTGCGGTCGGTGCTATATGTTTCGTTTGGCACCATGACATCGTTGTCCGACGACCAGATCTTTGAGCTTGCAGTTGGGCTAGAACGCAGCAAGCAACGTTTCATCTGGGTGTTAAGAGAAGCTGACAGAGGAGACATTTACGCTGAGGAGGAGGAAGCTAGGGTAACCCAACTTCCAAAGGGATACGAGGAGAGGGTCGAGGGTGTGGGGCTGATAGTGAGGGACTGGGCACCACAACTTGAGATTCTGGCCCACAGAGCGACGGGTGGATTCCTGAGCCACTGTGGCTGGAATTCATGCGTGGAAAGCATCAGCATGGGCGTGCCAATTGCGGCTTGGCCCATGCACTCCGACCAGCCAAGGAACACCATGCTTGTGACCCAGGTGCTGAGGGTTGGCCTCGTCGTCCGAGAGTGGGCACGGCGGCATGAATTGGTCTCTTCCGACGCCGTCGAAGATGCAGCCAGGAAGTTGATGGCATCAGAGGAAGGAGATGACATGAGGAAGAAAGCTGAGATGTTAGGCGGTGCCGTCCGAGACTCCATGTCCGAAGGTGGAATTTCTCGTGCTGAGTTAGATTCTTTCGTAGCCCACATCTCTAGAGTCTAGATAAGTGTTAGACCTCACATAACATCTTAAAAGCTTTAAGTTGAATGGTTCTTTGAGATGTTATTATAGCCACTTTGGTCAAGTGGTATAATGTTCAATCTTAGTTAGGTGTTAGAGCTCACATAACATCATAAAAGCTTTTAAAGCTTTTAAGTTGAACGATTCTTTGAGATGTTATTATAGCCACTTTGATCAAGTGGTATAATGTTCAATCTTCGTTATCCTTGTTATAATTAATTAATTTTTAGTACAAACTACGAGTGGGTGGAACTGTACTTGTTCAAACTTTTAAGTCCAGAAAATATCAACCTATTGACACCTAACAGCTTAACCTTTTTGATTGGTTGAATGATTCTTTTGAGAATAAAAAACCCACGGCGGTGGTGATTGCCATTCATGAAATTGAAGCAGTGTCTGCCAAACATTTGAGCAGCAGGTGGGGTTTCTACTTCCTAGCTTTTTCATTGTCACCATGGTCTACAGACCATACACAAAACAAAAGCTTCGGATCGGTTGGTAAGGTGGTCTAATCAGGTCAATCGGGAACAGGCCCACTACCTTTGTCATTGTACCATTTTGAAGTTTATTTATAATTTAGGATAAGTAGACTGCAGTACTCCACCTAGAAATATGAAATTACACTGAAACGATACGACAAATCTATTAGTTTGCCACCTGAAACAAGTACTATTCCTTGTAAATGATGTGACTGCAAGCAGGCAACAACAGATGCATTGGGCCATGACGCCAACGTCTCTGTGTGGTGGTCAGGGTTGTCATCACATAAAAGGAACAAACAAAATTAAAGAACAAAAAGAGAATTAAGTAATTTGAATTGTTGCATTATGAGTACCGCATTGTGAGCATTTCAGACCTTTTTTTCTGCTTGAATTTTGGGTGGGTGACACAGGATATTCGTATATGGTCTGTAGATCTGGGTCGATCTGTCTGATGTTTTAAAACCTTGGGACCCAACTGAGATGGGTCCTACGTACTGACCAGATCAGACCAGCTAGACCAATAATCAGCATCCACAGCGAAATATGGTTTATTGGTTTTTGGTTAAAATGCTGATTTTTTGCATTCCGGTCGAATGTAGGGGATGTTTGGAATCGTGATCATTTTTTTAAAAAATGGTGCTATATCGGATCTACATAAGCGTTTCAACAAACGTTCATGTATCCAAATGTTTGGTTCAGCCGATTATTAAAAAATCAAGTATGACTCAAAAATCAGGACCCCACCGATGCATAAAACGCTAAGTTATTTTACATTTTTCCTTTAGGTTATGTTTGGTTTGAAGGAAAATATAGTGAAAGGAAGGAAAAAGTAGGAAAACCTTTACAACACTTGTATTGGTTTTCCTTTCCCTTCCTTTTCCTACCTTTTCTTTCAAACCAAACATAACCTTATTGATAATGTTTATTTAAAAAAAAAAAGAAGGTAAAAGACTTGAACATACTCTGGATTTTTATTAATTGACTTAAACATATCCTGAGTTTTGCAAAAGGACTTTTACATACCTTGTGGGTTGACCCCACTTGACTTAAATATACCTTCTATTTAAAAAATATTAATAATAGTTAAATACGTGGTTATGTGGCCTATTTAATTCTTTTAAAAACCCTATTTTACTCTTCTCTACCTTGTTAATAATCAGTAATATCTACAAATTGATATGGGTTGGAAAACAGAGATAGCCGCCACCTATTTGACGATTGTATAAATGAATCATGTCCATAAAAATCCTCTCCAATTCACACACCAACTCCCCAATATGCTAGGTTGCATAGCTTGGCCCAACATACTCAAAAGGTCAATGATCCAAAATGATGCCACCATGTTGTTGTGTCTTCTTTTTCTTTTTTCTTTTTTGGAAATACATAAGATGCATTCCCAAATTGAATTCAGAAAGCTGTCAGGGTACAATAGTACAATCATGAATTCTGAAAGCTGAATTGCCAAAAATTGCAGAGACGACAATATAGATGGCATAAACTAGCTCATGAATCGACAAAGATGGTAATCAAGACATGCTCTTAACGTTAGACCAACATAACTAGAATCAAATAGAACTGGATTTCGTCACTTTTCAACTAAATTATAAAAATGAAATAATGTATTTTTCAGCTTGCCTATTAAAAATAAATTAAAATAAAAATTAATCAGTGCGTTTAATGACCAATAAAATCTATAAATTTAACAAGACCCATAAAATAGAAACAATATGTAATGACCCAATTCATAAGTACTTGATTTTGCTTTGCATCAAGACTTTAGTCTCTTATTCCTTAATTAGTTCCTCATTTCAACTTAGGACTGAAAATAGTGGCTTTCTCTGCTCTCTTTTCAAAAATCTCATCTTTAATCCAAACCTCAATAACTAATCCAGTAGCATAAGTTGTTCCAAGAGCCATCCTAACTATTTCAACTGGTTTTACCATAGGGCTTCCCAATATATCTGCCTACAAACCATTAATATGTCAAAAATCATAGAAACATTCTACAAAGAAAGGAACAATCATAGAAATCTATAACTAAAACTGTTAGTTAATTTTACTTAAGTTAATTAGTATAAGTTGGGTCAGTTCTTTGTTTTATTGAAATTAAATAAGTCAATTTAGTTAAGTGAAATTAATATAGATTAGTAATTTAAGTTAGTAAGTAATTAATTAAGTTAATATTAATTACATAATGTTATTACTTAAGTCATGAATTAGTTTTATTATTATTTTATTATTTTATTATTTTCATTAATATTTTATTATTTGTTAAATACATTATTGTTTGGTTTTATTTTCTATTAATTTATTGGCTATATATTATTTATTAATTTAAATGACAAGTGGGAGGCTAGGTGTTGGTAGGTTGGTTTGGACAAGGAATGGCTTGGCGGGTGAAGGAGATGCTGGTAGGGTGGCCTGGGCAAGATGGGGCATGCATGGGCACAGGCGGGCACAGGGTTCAGCTGAGTCTGGATCTCCTGTCCACGCAAACTCTACCCACGTTAATCGTAGTCATATATGGAGAACATCTCAACCTCTGCATAGTATTATGCAGAGGGAGATGTTCCCAATTCATGGATGATAGTGTGTTGTGGGTAAACGTGGACAGAATTCTCATGAGTAGGAATTCCGGAATCGGTTGGGCTAAGTTAATCCGCTTACACAAGGGAGGGGTTGTGTGGCCACTAGGAAATTCTATTGAGCACTTAGTGCCCATAGAGAAAAAATGATGTCTAGATAAAAGAATTATATATATATATATATATATATATATACCAACGTACAAGTATGGAAGGAAAAATTTGTCCTTTTGTTGAACCCTCCAAGATAACAATGCAAAGCATGTATAATTCGCAAAAATCAGGGTATATTTAAGTTAATTAACCAAAACCCAAGATATGTTTAAGTGTTTTTATTAAAATGAAACCTCCTTTACCAAAATTCTATCAACAATTTATCCATCAACTGAAAATTAGAAGACTAAAGGGAGAATTTGAAAAAGAGGGGTTGATTGAAGGAACACCAATAAAGAATCATTGTCTTAAGAAGATTAATTTTGTACCAAAATCTAGAGAATGCAGATTGGTTATAACATCATAATTTGTAATAAATGCCATTTTAAATACTCTCCTACTAGAGTTGTGTAAGATAGTTACAAAACCAGAGTTAATGGATCATCTATTTGAGCAATAATGTGATATCAATAAGTTATAGATTAAATTCCAGCAAATTCTAAAGGATATTGGGATATCTCTTGACGATCACTTCCGCACAAAATTAAACATATTTCAACAATTAAAGCAATGAGGTTTTACAATGACAGATGATATTTTTGTCACGCATACACATCTTTACTACCATCACCATTATTAGAATTTATTGGTTTAAACTACCTCCAACAAAATACAACGTACAATTTTATTAAATTTATGAATATCATGAAGATTTATGAGGATGATATCATTAAAGTTGATATGATAGGGGAAGTTGAATATTTAAATCTTCCAAATAAACAAGATACACAACATTAAATACTATTGATTAGTAGGGGTGATCAGGAAAAGCCAAAAAAATAAAAAAACTGAACCGAATCGATGATACCAAATTAAAAATTTCTGTTAATCAAACCGATTAGTTCGGTTTTGGTTAACCAACATAAACTGGTGGTTAACCATACTAACCAGTATATAAATGCATTATATATTATAAATATATTATCTATTATTTATAAAATAATATTTTATATGTATTTCTAGTTCTTATAATATAATATTTTATATCTATTATATAATATTATGAAAATAAAAAAAATAAAAAAAAAATCAATGAACCAAACCGATTAACTGGTTAACCGGTCGGCTCTAGTTCAATTTCGGTTATCGATTTCCTAAAAACCAGTACACCTATTCAGTATAGAAAATAGACCATGAGCACCCTATTGATCGGTAATTAATTATTTTACAGTATCAACATATTACATATATAATTAATACATCATCCTTTAAAATTTATCTATATGATTCTAATATTTTTTAGAAACACCACAAGAAAATAGAACTATCAACAAAACTGTAGCTATAAATCCAAAAAACTGTAGCTATAGGTCTAAAGCTATGGACTAGGTACAGTAAAAAACTGCAACTAAGCGGTGGCTATAAGTAATAGCTACGGATGATAGAATTCGTAGCTAAAATTAACCTATAGTTACTACAAATTTGACTTTATAGCTATGGTCTACTTTGACTGTAGCTAAAAATATAAATCTACAGAATAAAAAACTATAGCTACGGTTTTTAATTGTATGTAGCTAAAACTGTTAATATATGGTTAACGGCTAGATCATGAAATTTTTCATTACTTTTTTAAGCCTTTTTTCATGTATCAAATACAACCACAACATATTCCATTCATAATCAAGCACAACATATTCCATTCATAATATAATTGCATCTCAATGTGCTTTTAATACATCCATGTGTTTAAAATCTATTACAAACTCAAGGTTCTTGAATATGCGAAACTTAATCTGAAAAAAATTGACATGTAAAACTTAATCAAATTTGTCTTCATTCGCACATGTGAAGTATCTCCTTTAGCCTGTTTAACCTATAAGGAAATAATAGAAAATAAGTTAGAAATCATATTTTTAGAAATATAAAATCATGTATGAAAATCTAATAATTAACTGTGCAATATAAACTTACCTACTTCATTCCGAGCCTAATATTTAAACAAATCAGAAGTGCAAGGACTAAATATCATCCACAAATAATGTATTGAGCAATATAATGGTGTGGCAATGTGTATTAATTTATATTTTTCCAATAAATAATTAAAAGGTTGACTTCAATAATTTTATTTGGTTTAAAATCAACCCTTTTAATCATGGATCTCAGCTTTGTTCTGTTCCAATTCCTTTGCATCAATGGATGTATGCGCCATAGGATATCACCTATGTCTAGGCCATGTATGAGCATGACTTGCTATCAATTTCAACCAGCTATTCTTCAACTCTTTGTGTGCAACTTTTTTCAAGTTTTGCTGAATTTTCTTTTCCATTTGTTCTAACAAAAAGGCAAATTAAGCGACAACACATAGTTGAGTTGTTAAGGTCATCATATGGTTATTTTCAGTGTGGATGATCTCCATGATAGAACCCATTTGTTGGTGCTCAAAGCCTCAGACCCCAATTCAAGAACAAAATATCCATAGCTAAAAGTGATATATAGCAACCCATAAAAAATCTGTTTAGTAATTAATTTACAGTATAAGAGGTTATATGATCAAGGGTCTGAATGAATCCCTTAAGTTTGACAAAATTAGCTATAGAAAAAGAGTTTACAAAGTTAGGTCATTAGGGTTCTTCCCCCACATGACCTATCCCAATAACCCCATGGATAAAAGTGGCAACCTCAAAAAAAATATTTAATAATCAATTTTCTTGTATATATAATCAACTTACATGTAGTAAATAAAAATTATTGAAACCTTTCTATTACTAAATAACATTCTTTTCAGGCACTAGAAAGTTATTTAGATTTAATAAATAAAGATCAAAAGCATAGGCATATCCAAAGATTATCATATAATGCTTACCATATTCGAATACTTTTAATGTACACGTTAATAGCTAGCTTTAGTTATTGGCATGCTTTCTTAGTATCATTCATGGGATTAAAGGATGATAAACTTTTTTCTAATGCATAAAGGACCATGAAATGAAAACCTTATATCACAATATGTGAAGCAGAAACTTCAATAAGATTGATGTCTTATTTATTTATTTAAGTGGGTTAAGAATTGAAGGGCAGTATTAACCTAATAGATTTTCATACATAATCAAATAAACTACTAGGGAGAATGTAACCCTAAATCATTAGTCAAATAATAATATATTACACCACTATATGGTTCAAAAATCCCATGGCATTCCACATTATATATATATTAAAATAGAAAATACATAATTTTTATAGAAAATGTGAGTAGCTGCACTTACATTCTATCTATGCCAAATTGTAGACAATATGCAATCATAAATTGTAACTTGTAAGAAAGAATTAAAGAAATATTAAAAATCAGTTTTCTTGTAGTCCTCCTTAGCTTGCAGCTTGGCTAGGTGTCTTGTTGTACTATTATCTTTTCTTATAAAAGTTAACTTTACTTTCTCAAAATAAAAGAAAGAGCATGAAGATACAATTTTAAGATATGTATCATGATACACATAAGAAACACATGGATACATCAATACAACAGAATTGCTATGACACACATGGATATACTAAGGGAACTCATATAAATCCCATAGATGTATCAATGATAGTATGTGATGTGTGAACTACTAGGGCATTTTTTTTATTTTTCATAGAGGATATGCCCAATTTATAAAAAGTAGACGCGCTCAAATCACTACCCTAACAAACACAAACATATGCATCTTCCTTAGCAACATATTAATTATAGAGCCCCATATATCACATTTGATGGTACTCTCAACATAGGAGACAAACTTCTCTTTCATTAACATGGATCCTAAATTCTGCTAAATCTTTTGTTGATAGTCTTACTAGGGGAGGGGTTATGAGATAGGAGTTGTATTGAGGAGTCACACTCCAGATTAGCAAATTGAATTGTATCATATTGCTTATCTTATGCTATGAAAATGTGAGGATTTGTCTTTCCCTAAGTTCTTTAAGGACATATTCTTTCTTGAGGAAAAGGTAATAGAAGTTGGTCTCCTGATTAAACTAGAGCTTAGAAAAGCTCTTTCTTTATCATCAACAACACTCCTTTTTCACCATCTCCTTTTGTAGTTAAAGCTCCTTTCAGTGGCCCTATGCACACCTAAAGTCCAAGTTTTCTGTTGGGGAGTTTTCTTTAAAACCACATAGGTGAAATGCTACTACAAAGATGGACTACTTGGCTTTCGTCCCTTCATGTGTGTGTCCTATATTTTAAGAGTGATGAGGATGTCAACCACTAACCACTTGTTCCAGTGCTCTTGCTCTATATCACAAAGGCATGGACCCATTTTCTTATTCTTTGGCTCATCTTGGTCACCATTGGTGAATGTAAGGGATCTATTTATCATACCTTTGGTTACATTAAACACAAAAAGTTTAAACTTTGGGTTGCATCCCTATCTTGGTATGTAGGCACCTACAGAAAATGCATACCAGGAGTTCTTGACAAGTGATGCAAATGTTGATAAAGAGCCAGTTGTTGTTCACCCTACAAGTTATGTATTAGAGATTACCATTAGTTTGGATGGTTGTTGTTCTTGGCACTTTGTTTCCATGCATTTACCCGGTTCAAAGACCTGGTGACCTGCACTAATGGTTTGGTTTCAAAATTGGTCAGTTACAATCCTGGGCTACTTAACAACATTAAGTAGATTAATTTGTTTTAAGTATGTTTAGTAGGCTATGCAATCAGAGATTATATTGAATGATTCCATTGTTTGCTTGTCATTTTTCTTTTTTCACTAGGATGTCTTTACCTATTTTTGTAACACCAAACTACCTATCAAAAGGAAAATATGTTTTAACATGTCATGTAATTTGTGATAGGCCATCCAGATTCTACATGTTCCTGTCCCCTTCAGGAAGTTCTCTATCTGTCATTCCCCTCGATTTAGTAATGGGATTGCAGTTTTATGGGCACAAGTTATTTACATATCTATCTGATTTTATATCTCTCTAACTTTCATATTGTCATTTGACATTACACCTTTGATATTTGGTTTAGTTAGAAAAGGAAACAAAGGTGTGGACCTTCTTACATCCCTTTGCAACATTTATCATACATCAGAAGATGGGTTGAAAAGAGCAGTGGACAAAGCTAATAACTTAACAATGGATATCTTAAAGAAGCAACCCTCTTTGGCATCACAATGTCAAACTGTAAACCTGGATTATATTAACACAGGTTTTTCTTTCAAATTTGTTTCCATTTCATTGGACTATTTTTTTTCACCCCAATTAAGGGTTTTATCCGTTTCATTGTAGAAGGGTTGACCTATTTTGAAGATTTAATGGAAGATTCATCTTTGTCAAGAAGTTTAATCTGATGCTATTAGTAACAAAAGGAGAAGTAGATGAGAGAATGTTTCTTAATGATGAAGACAGCTTACTTGGTACAGGCAGCTTGTCAGGTGCAATTAGTATTTGTGGCGCAAAGGTACTGTTGCTATTGTTGCCATCATCATTGTTGCTAATGTTGTTTATTGAAAAAAAAGGAGTGCAAATTATGCTATTTCAAAAATGACTTTAAAAGAGGATCTGCAACTTGTTCAAGTCTATAAGGATTATGCTATGGGATTAGGTTTTCTATTAGGATTTGAAGTGTTTGAAGCAAACTACAGAGGGTCTAAATCCAAGAAGAAGGATTTGAAGGGTCTATACTAGAAGTTCAAGGGTAATCTTAACAGGTATAAATTCTTCTGTAGTGCGGCCTTTACATCTCTTATGATACACTATCAAATATTATTGATAGCTAAAATGATGTTCTACAACAGGCTCTTCTGTTCAATGCTCTATTTAGATCCCAAGCTGGATTCACATAGGTTTAGGGATATCCTTGATGAGACAACTGCTGCTGGTACTGATTTCTTTATAGTACCTTGCTGCTATCTAGAATCTTTACAATATGATTATTTTCCTTTGTTCAGGGACTTCTAGTGTACCCTGGATGATATATATTATGCATTATGGAACCATATTAGATAATGTTATAAACTTTTATTTTTTGTTCTTCTTTATCATCAAGAGATCTTAAAGCAACCAAAGTCTATCGAAAGTGGTCTAAGCAAGTATATGAAATCCATATCAAGAATTGTCTACGTGAAAAAACCTTAGCTTATCTATTCACATTATATGCAACATGAATTATAAAGCATGTAATCTCCACCCAGAAAAGGCCAGAAATTTCTTCACATATAGCATTACATTTATATATGTATAATGTATTTCTGCTAATTGACATTGTAGCAAAACAGAATGAAGATATATATTGATGTGGGGTGACCCAACCCAAGCCCATTTGAGGCTGGGAGGCCCAGCCCACGAGTGCCAGATCAGGAAACGAAATCCACTACAGCAGGGGTTACCCTGCCCCAATCGTACGGAGCCAACCACAATGCGCTCACATGACCCCGCAAACCCGCTACAGGCCCTCGTACGGCTCCCATCTCAGGCGTTCATCTCCACCTACCTCCAGGCAGCTCAAGTGTAAATAGGGGTACCCCCCTCCAGGTAAGGGGGTTACAAAAAACACAAGGCCTACAACTGTTGTCATAATAGCTATTGCAGTAACTGTTATTGCGACATTAATCTAGAACTATCTACCAAGATTCTATCCTGGTAATTTCCCTTCGTACCCTATACTAACTTGACCGTCGGAGACTCTGCCTCGGGTTCTCACCCAGGGCCTCTGATGAATTTCTTCCTTGCAGTACTTCGGCCATCTACCCTTCGGCTCAATGCTCAACACATGTACCTACTAAGTCCTTATAACTCTTCGGCCTCGTGACTGGCAGGGGCGCACAACCTCCTCCGAGGCTATACCCCCTCGCTAGACCGACACCAAGACTTAATGAATAAGTAGCAGACACTTATCTATAACTTAGTGCGTCAGAATACGCCAGGACGGCCGAGGGCCCATGTGCCTCAGTGCCCCGCCTCGGCTGCGACTAGCCTCCTGAACTTTCACACTTAGTGCTACCAGCAAAGGAAGCCGGCCCCCACGGAGTGTTGAGCTCAATTTCGTCGAAACAAGTATGGGGGGATACAGGAGTCAGGCGAACCTCGGCACTGCCTAGGCCCCATGGAGCCAGATGAGCCTTAGCTCTATCTAGGCCACCCTCCAATATGGTAGGCCACCTTGGCCTCATCAATGTTAACACGTTGGGATACGAGAGCCAGGTGAGCCCCTGCTCAACCTAGGCCCCACAGATCCAAACGAGCCCCAACTCCATCTCGGCCACCCCTTAATACGGCAGGCCACTTTGGCCCCACCGAACCCAACACTTAGAAGATTGGGAAACAGAAGAGCCCCAGCTCGGCCTCGGCCCCACTCTACATCGACAGGTCATCTTGATATCTACTTAAGGGAAGAGAGCCAGGCCAGCCTCACGCCCCACTTCGGCCTCTCGACCCGAGCCCTTTCAATCTTCTCCTTGGCAAGAAGATCTTGCGTCTTCTTCAGGTTCTCCTCGGCCTCCTCGCGGAACTTCTATTCGTCAACGAAGAACCGCTGCATCTCGCGGCGCTTCTCCACAACATCGGCGGCAGTCTGCTGAAGCTTGTCTTTCTCAACCTCCAGCTTATCCATATTGGCCAAGGTCAACTTCAACCGATCCCCTAAACCAACAAAATGAAGGCAAACCTACAACAAGAAAACAGCCAGTACCCAGCAAAAAGAACAAAAGAAAAAAGAAAAGCAAAGAGGAACAGACTGTTACCTCGGCTAGGCTCTACAACCCTTGGTCGTACAGCTTGTCAAGGGCCATCCCCAACATCTAGAAGCGGTCCTAAGACAGCAAGGACCCGCTTACCAGCACTGGGCCAACTCTCTCGTTGCGGATCAAGTCCCCCTTGCGGACCTCCCACTGAGGGCGGAAGATTTGATCAGACTGCTAGGTGAGCTCCTTCAACGATGTAGGAGCAGAGAACGGCCCCATCAACTCCGTGTGGGACCCCCTCGAGGCGTCACCGGTAGAACTCCTGGTGCGGGCCACCTTCTGCTACGGTTTACCCCCCACAGCCCCCTCGGTTGGCCTTTTCCTCCCCACCTCGACCTCGTCAGTAGGTCCTCTCAACACCTTGTCCAGTTGCTGCGGCGCTTGCTCCTCGCGCCCCGACTGGCCCTCCTCGACAGGCCCCTTCCCCTTCGCGGGGATCTGTAGAGTGGCTCCCTTCAGGGGAGCTGTTGAAGAAGTCCCTTTGGCAGGGACCTGTGCTTTCGTCCCCTTAGTAGGGACCTGGCGGGAAGACCCCCCTTTGTAGGGGTAGAGACCTTCTCCTTCTACCCATCAGAAGGCCTCTGAGGCGTCTTAGCCCGTTCCTTCTACATGGCGCGAGCACGTTCCGGAACAGCCTTGCGGGCATCTATTGGCACCTCTACAAACAAAGTAAAGCCATCAGTAAGGCAAAAAAAAAGAGAAGAGAGAAGAAAAAGGACGTCTTAAAGGACTGCAGGGTCTCTCCTATCGAGGGGAGCAGGGCTGAGCCCCGCAAAAACTAGTGGGACCTCCTCCTCCACCAAGGGCTGGGATCAAACTATCCACAAGTCGAGCAACTACACGAGATCATCCTTCTCCTCACTCGTGAGCACGGGAACACTCTTCTCCGCAGCCTGGCTAACTTCTCCCCACCCCGACATGAAGGACTAACCCTCAGGGCATGACAGAAAGAAGAATTTTCCCTTCCAGTTATGCACATAAGAAGGGTTTTCTATTGGCTTGGTCTTACGGGGTTGGAGGTAATACATGCCGTTTTCGAAGGAATGCCTCATTGGCACAAACAGCGCTCGGAAGAGCCTTAGTGTCAGATCCACCCCCTGGAACCAAGCTACCACCAGCATGGCCACTATGGTCCTAACGACGTTGGGCACCAGCTGGTTGAGAGTAATCCCATACGCCCTCAACAGTTTAGAAATCAGAGGATGAAGGGGAAACCAGAGACCAAACTAGAGGAAATGTTGGTAAACGCAAATCTCCCCCTCCTTAGGAGTTCACGGCCGTTCGCCTACTTCGGGCACCCTCATACCATAGGACGGGGGAATGAAGTACTACTGCCTTGCCAGAGCTTTGACTTGGTCCCCATCCAGAGAGTTCTCGAAACCCAGGCAGAGGACATCAGTCTCACCTACTACCTGGGCAGCCCTCATCCTGGGAACATGATTTAGGGTTCCCTCCCCCCTCGGCTGGGCAGGCCCCTTCAGCCTCCCTCAGTGTCACTGAAGTGGCACTCTCACAGGGAGGGTCCTCGCCTCGACGGCTGCCTTCGGCACCCTCAAGGGCTACCCTTCCCCGAAGCACCATGACCTCTTGCCGTAGGGAGGCAAGTGTAGAGGGACTCAAGGAAGAAAGGGGAGAAGGGGTACGGGAAGAGCTCCCTTCCGATTCATGCGGAAGTTCATAGCACTTAGGTCCAGAATCTGAGAAAGACATTGTTTAAAGTTACCTAAGAAATGTGGAGGAAGAAAGAGTGAGAGTAAAGTGTTGAAGGTTGGAGAGTCTAGAAGCTGCGTTCACTCGAAGGCAAAGACGATTAAAGGCAAACGACGGGAATGTTGCCGCTAAGGGCCCTATTTAAAGAGGAATGAACGACCCAAATTTCTCAAGATCCAATGGCTAAGAAGCCACTGCCTCCACTATCCAATCATGGCGTGTCACGTGATGCTCAACCTCAGAAGGCGAAACGATGCGCTAGAGACGACTCGATCCCTGATCTAACGGACACGAAACGCCTCTACACCTGTGATCCAGCTGCGCCACATCCCTAAACACTCACCCTTAGAAGGCGAAATGATGCTCCGGGTGAACCGACATGTCCGCCCACTGTGGACCACCGGCCTATGCGACCCGGCTGTGCGAATGCACGCACTGGTCAGACCGGAAAGCCGTCCCGTGCACGGGTCCTCAGGCTTCACAAGTCTTCGACCTAAAACAGCCTTCGGCTTCACAGGTCATCGGCCTAAAACAACCTTTGGCTCCACAGGTCTTCGGCCTAAAAAGCCTTAGGTCTAAACAGCCTTCGGCCCCCCATGTTCTCAGCCCAAATGACGGCACCAGAACACCTGCACTGAGCGTGCCTCCCGAATCACTTGTCCGAAGTAGCAGTGTTGTAAACCACTCACAGCCTTGGCCCAACTCATAAAGACGAACCAGGCAAAGATACGAAAGAGGATGCCACCACAGGGTACACTTCGGTTGTCGGACCCACTGGCGCTCACCATTATTACTCCCATCAGCCAAAGCCAAATTTTCCTCTTTGGCCTCGAGAGTGGGGGGCAAGTGATGTGGGGTGACTCAACCTAGCCCATTTGAGGCTGGGAGGCCCAGCCCACAAGCGCCAGATCAGGGAATGAGATCCGTAGCAGCAGGGGTTACCCTGCCCCCATCGTACGAAGCCAACTGCAATGCGCTCACATGACCCTGCCAAACCCCCTGTAGGCCCTCGTACGGCTCCCATCTCATGCGTTCATCTCCACCTACCTCCAGACAGCTCAAGTATAAATAGGGGTACCCCCCCTCCAGGTAAGGGGGTTACAAAAAACACAAGGCCTACAACTGTTGTCATAATAGCTATTGCAATAACTGCTATTGCGACTTTAATCTAGAACTATCTACCAGGATTCTATCCTAGTACTCTCCCTTCGTACCCTGTATTACTTGACTGTTGGAAACTCTGCCTCAAGTAGACCTGTTCATGGGCCGGGTAGGGCCGGGCTTTTAGTGTTCATTAACAGAAAAATAATAGGCCCGAGCCCGAGCCCGGTCCGACCAACGGGCCTAGAACTTGGGCCCGAGCCCGGCCCTGATAAAAAGCCCGAAGCCTGAGCCCGAAGCCCGACCTAATAAAAGAAAATCAAATTTTTCCCTATTCAAATAGACATTATCTATTTTAATTCAGATGTTTTTTTCCCTATTTAAATGAACAATGGGCCTACAAGTGAATCAACAACCTTCTCAAATCAAAAAATTTATTCAAATGGACATCATAGGGTTTTTACTTATGTTTAACTATAGGTCGGGCCGGGTTTACTTAGGTTTAGCTATAGGTCGGGCTGGGCCGGGCTCGGGCCGGGTTATTTTGGCAAAGCCCGAGCCCGGCTCGAATTTTATGTGGGCCGGGCTTTTTGGCCCGAGATTAAGCCCGCGGGCCAAAAAGCCTGTTCAAGCCCGTCCGGGGGTCGGGCCAGCCCGTCGGGCCACCCAGCCCATGAACAGGTCTAGCCTCAAGTTCTCACCCGAGGCCTCTCTGACGAGTTTCTGCCTTGCAGCACTTCGGCCATCTACCCTTGGCTTCTACTATACTCGGAGTCCACCCCACCTCGGCCTCAGTAGCGACCTCTCCGAGTCCTCAAAGCCTTCAGCCACCCTTCGAAGTCCAAGGGCAAAATTACTTTATTGTCCTAGGCCATTCCGAGCATCAACATATATTAAGAACCCTCTCTAAAAGCTCGTGTAGATTTTTTTCCCTTTTATCTGGTTAATATTTATTAATCAAGGTCCATAGCATAGAAGGTGAGAAAAGTAATTATCATCACTGAGCATTATTAGATGCACTAAATATGGCTTCTAGGAAATTTCTAGGCAATGAGATTGCCGCCGTGGATATTTATGTTCATTAAAGGCATCAAACAAGAAGTAAAGTTTACCTTCAGTGCTTCAGCAGTAATCCTTCCAGTGATACTACGGTACAAGTCATTGAAGCTCTCCATTATGTCAGGTAAGGTTGCTTCAAATTTCGTACGGTATGCATATGCATTTTTTACAGGAGCACTACTGTTATGAAGAACATCAGAGACAAGCATAAGTCTTGCAACTTTGGTTGGTCTAAAACAAGAAAAATCACCATGCTTCTTCAGGCTCCAAGTTCGCATATAGTGTCTCAATTCCTAACATAAATGACCCAAAGAAGCCAAGTGCTAGATATCCAATTTAGAACACGGTAATCTGTACCTGAGCAAAGGAGTAAAGTCTCCAAACATAATATGTATGCTCCTTTGAACCAAGTTCAAACAAGAAGTTGAAAAGTGGATTACCACGACCTCTCTCCATAACTGCTTGTTCAAAAGCACATCCTCCATAAAGAACAAACAGAGCCATAGTATCAATTACATGGCGGAGGTGATCATTCTCGGGAGGTACAACCATTATGTCAGGAACATTAGGAGTAAGAACCTATATACCAAGATCAAGCCACAGTGAAAACAAATCAATTTACTATATTCTAAATTCAAGAAATGGGAAATTGAACAGAAAATAATGAACGAAAGAACATTGCTTTACATAATCATACAAATACAGACAATAAAACAATAAGTAGAAGAAAAAGGATAAAGAACTTCATCAAGGAGATGTGAAATGAGATTGTGTACTAGAGTTTCACCCCGGGTTGGAAGCCTTAAACTCAACCTTGATGGTTGCAACTTGGGGAACCCGGGTGCATCTGGGATTGAATGTGCTGTAAGGAATGGGAATGAGTTCATCTTATTAAGCTTCTGTAGTGCAGTTGGCATGGTTCTCACTAAGAGCCGAATTGTTAGCAGTGACTCAATGTCTCGATTTATTGATACAGAGAATTGGACAGGTGTGATCATAGGAGACTGTAAAAGCCGTTAATTCAATTTGGAGTTAGAACTAGTGTAATGACATGTTGAAAGTAAATGGCAAAGATATAACTAGATATTGCATATCAAATTTAACTTTTATAGATATATGTGTCAAAGACAACCATGATAATTACATGTTAATGAAATTGAAAAAAAAAACAAATGTAGAACTCCAAGGTATTCATTTGACCTACCAGCTCAGAACTCTGGTTTGTCACAGAAGTAACTGGTGGACCATCAGGACCAGACAAAATAACAGTACCACCCTGTCAACACATTATATGGGCTTCAGTATCATAGTAAGGGATTTTGAAGAAAAGAAGCATTTCAATTATCCTCTGAAATGGAAAACTCATCCATAAGATTAAGCATAATAAAATATGAATGCCTGTGAATAACAGGCACAATAATTTAAAAATGATATTATAACTACCAACCTCCTTACTCCTGATAGCCATATGCCCTGGTAGGGGAGCAGGTAAGGCTTGTGCTGGAAGAGAGACAGACTTCCCCCAACCAATCTTCAACTCATATTCATAAACAACAACTCCTGGAGAAAAAGAACTTCCACTATTCCTATTCACAAGAAAAATTGCCTGATCTTTTCCATTCGAAAACTGCATGTATATGCAGGAATAGACTTCGGATAAATGTCTAAAGAACAAATTATTGTCAAGATATCGTTGCTTCAAATGAATGTGTGCATAAAAAAGTAAACAATCACAAATAAATAAATAAATAAATTGAACTGAAATAGAGCAATTGGTCAGACTAGAAGAGCTGATAATTTTCAGGCTATCAATTAATTGCCCATTAATCACTTGTCTACTCCGAATCTAGATTAATCACTGGTTAAACCAGAGATCCATTTGGCAAGGACGAACCATATAATTCTGTCCACAGGAGGTGCTAGTTCAAAAATATTAGGCACCTCAAAGAAAGCTTGATGAAACTTGAGCAGATTTAACTGAACCCAGCAGAGCTAGGAACTTTTCAGGAAGACAGAGGCAATTATATATGTATTTTTGACAATTATGACAGAGGTTGAGTTATATCTTCTGACTCCTTCAGATCCATTAAGTTACATTTGCAGTTTGTCCGTTGTTATTATTATATAAAGCCTCTTACTGCATAGCTGGTATCCTCTCAGCATTAACATAGTTTCCCCTTCCATTGCCCCGCATTTGATCCTTGCATCAGGATAACTACATACATAATGTTCTCCAATGACATTTATTATGTTTGATCTCTATCTTGGTCAGTACACAAGTTGCAGGAGATGAAAATCATCACTGAAGACCATACTATTGGATAATAGCAAGTGCTTGACTACTTAATTGTTGAAATCTGTTTAGGTCATTATTCTTTTGAGCCCAGACAAAAAGTCACAGAATTCAAACAACCTCATCATATATAAACTCACTGACATGTGATCCCTTTAACCACCTTTGCTGAATTAAAAGTAGAAAATTAGAGTAATAACTTTAATTGTTGGATGTTTGTGGAGGTCAAAATCAATTTCCAAATAGCTCAACAATCATTAATGTGGATTGAGAGAGATGGGCCCCAACATGAAAGAATCATAGGAGGTTAGGAGATACCCATAAAATAAAATAAAATAAAAACAATTCGGCTTCTAAATCCAAGATTTGAGCTAAAAGAATAAAATTAATCACTGAAATTTGTATATTTTCAGGTTTGGAAAGAATTCAGAGCCCCTATTAACTCAAGCTAAGGTGTTTATGGTGGTATTGTAACTCTTGGTAATCTAAGGGGCCATTTGATAACAGCTGAATTTGCTGAACTGAAAGATTTATTATTCTACCATCTAGTCATTAAATAATTAAATAATAGAATTTTCAACCTCTTCAGCCAGTACGGAGCCACATTAGAAAACTTATTTGCTAAAAGACAATGTAATTTTTAGTTGTTATCAAACGGCCCCTAAATCAAGCTAAAGTGAGCCTAACCATCAGAATTTTGAACCCCATGAATTCAAGTTGGTAATTTGTAGACTGGTTTCTCTTCTCTGCATTGAGCATCCATGGAACAGTTTTCTGATCGGACGGATCACATTCACCCAGAACCAGGGGTAGAAATCTGCACAAGAATGTCTCAACCTACTGATATGGCCAGCCCCACATCTAGATTTAGACTCGAACATAGGCATCTTCCATTTCTTTAACCAGCCTTTAACAAGGCTAAGAGATACTGTTGTCTCTCACTTTTATTTATTTGGGGAATTCCTTCTTTCTTGCTTTCTGCTTCTATTTCATGCTCCAAACTCTAATTTCTAAGTGAAAATCTACAATCATAAAGCCATTTTGCAGCCTGCCGAAACTAGTTTATTCAAGACAAAGGGTGCAAGGCTTTCTCATTAACACTGAAATGATTACTAAAGCAAGCAAAACTTCTAAGTTAAGATCAACCATGGAAAGAAAGTGTGATAATCAATCACACTCCCCAATCAAATCATGCAGCCAGGATAAAGGACAGGCTTGAGAAAGAAAAGCCTTAAACTGAGAATTGATCCCCGTAGGAGGCCCTCTCTGAATCGATGTAAAGGTTGGATGGCCAGGGATCCCAGGACAGAAATTGGCCTCTAAAGGCCCAAACCTCAAGTGGGTACAATGGGACCCACTACCTCCTAGGATATTAGAATTCTAAGTTCCAAAATTGTTTGGTGAAAGCCACCTTTTCTGCCTTTTTTTTTAGTTCTGATCTTAACTCCCGAGATTGGAAGGCTCATGGACTTCCACTCTTATCCCACCGAAATACAGGGTATTAATCTGTAATAAAAGTCTACTTGAAGCCATTGCTATTCTTTTGGGCTTTCTTCCCTTCATCATGTTATCATTAAGTCAAGTGCAAACTCATCTTACTGAATTGAGAATATCAAGAAACACCCATTCATATGCTGGCTTTCACTTACCCAAGATGAACACTAAGGCAGCACTAAACATCTAAAGGGGTTTTTAAGCAACTAATTGCAGCAATTCAGCTTGGTGGTGGCATGATTGCTATAATAGTTCATGGGAGGATGAAATTAACCTTATGCAATCACTACAAGTTTGTTTTATAAACTTACCTCTATTTCAATTTGCTGATGTCAACAACAATAATTAATTGGAAAATCCTTGTGATTACTAAATGAGTATATCAGAGAGAAAGAGAGAGAGAGAGAATAAATAGTGTATTATATTAATTCAGCAACCAGGAAAAAGAAAACAGTAACTTATCAATGTAATATAATAATCAAAGAGATAACATTTCAGAAACCAAATACAGTTAAAGATGGAAGAGAAGGTGCTTAATATATGTTTAGACATGAAAGCATTCTAGGAGAGCTTTTCTATATATAACCTAGCTTTGGGATAAGAATATAATGAGAACAAAACAGTTTATTGTAAAGCCACTCAAAATTAGCAGCAACT
This sequence comes from Nelumbo nucifera, assembly GCF_000365185.1. The sequence continues at coordinate 1,580,244 of NW_010729133.1, read as the reverse complement.
TACTTGAATGTTCGTGCAGGAAACTTGGGAATAAGGCCACTCAAATTATTGTAAGACAAGTCCCTGTGGTGTGGCCAAACCCAGAAACCTTCTTCAGATACAATTGCCACTTATAGAATTTAACTAATTATTAATAGAAAAAAAAAGATAAAACAGTTTATACAAAGAAAAACATACAAAAAAACGTAAGCATTTTTTTCAACCATTTTTATTTTAAAAAATGCAATATATATCAAATTCGTTCTGATTTTAAAATAGAACCTATTTTTTTATCAGATCCAATTCAAAAATCTGATAGAAAGATATATGAATCGGACAAAATAGGATCAAACTGAATTCAAATTCGAAAGAGCAGATCTCAGAGTTCAATGACGTAACTTATCGAAGAGACTGAAAGCCTCATTGAACTCTGAGATCTGCTCTTTGGTGAGCTGCTCGACCATTGATTTTTTTCAAAAAATAAAAAACCTATAAAACAGAGAAAGGGATTTTTGCCTGAATCAGATGCCGCCGGTGTGTGACAGAGCAAGAGATTGAGATGTGCGACTGTGTGTAACTATGTGTGAGATAGATTGAGATAGAGAGCGAGGAGAGCGTGAGAACGACTGAGTGAGTGAGAGAGAGAGAGAGAGAGAGAGAGGACTGAGAGAGATTGAGATAGAAAGTGAGCGAGAGCGAGAGAACGACTAATAGAGATCTCGGGAGAGAGAGAGAAAGAGAGAGAGGACTGAGAAAGAGACTACTGGGAGAGAAGAGAAAACAGACAGGGCGGGAAGGAAATGCGCGGGGGAGGAAAATCCGCGCCTTTTCTCTCTCTTTACTCTAGCGGCAGTCCGTGAGTCTTAGTGGCAGTTTTAATCGACTGCCGCTAAAAACAATATATTTCTAGCGGCAGTCGCCCTACTGTCACCTTAAAACTGCCGCTAATAGTCATATTTTTTGTTTTTATTTGTTTTATCAACTATTATGATATTTCTAGTGTTTTTATTTGTTTTATCAACTATTGTGATATTATTTTGAGACATTTTATATAGAATATTGTGATTTAAAATTTAAATTCCAACAATAATTTCTAATATGAATTTCTCTTTTAAAAACTTAGACCTCAAGGGTCACATTTTTACTTCACTAATAATATAAATATTACAAGTTGCATTGGCAATTGCATAAAAATCTCACTATATAAGTATAATTTTGTTTCATTTAACAAAATTGCATATATATAATTTTGTTTCATTTAACAAAATTGCATACTCGTAAGTATATTGCAAATTAGTACCTTGGGCCAAGTCTTACTTTGGTCTCCGAACTACAAAACATGTCAATCTAGTATTTGAATTTCCAAAACGTACCAATTTAATCCTAAATCGTTATCTGGCACGTGAAAAGATGCAAATAACCTTCAGGTGTCATCTAATTTTCTTTATAAACCAAATACACAAAAACTGTTAGTTGGGCCACTCAGGCATGGGATCTTTGTTAAAATCTTAAAGAACCGACGTTGACGATGGATAGTCGATGTGAGCGTCAGAAAACGGCTCACTTGCCACTTGGGTTGGAAATGGATCGCCACCCATCAAGTAATTGAAGGGGAGGTTATGGGACCTCTGGGATTTACATCGAAAATATTTTGATTCAATAGTGACTCCAAGACCCAGGGCTGACTACACCAGTCCGGGTAAGACTTGGATGGGAGAGGGAAGGGGTTAGGCACCCCTCTCCTGGGTCCAACAGGTGGGGCCCACATGGGATCCAAGCAATCATAATAACAAAAAAGCAAACAATAATAAATCCCATAAACAAGTAAACACCAAGCACTAATGCCAAGCAAACACTCCTCTCTCTAATTTCAGTATTTTGATAAATATATGATTATCTTATTTATTTTCTTTTATTTTTATTTTTTATTTTTTTATATACCCTCTTATATATATATATATATATATATATATTTTTTGCTTTGCTTTATTTATCTTTTTTATTTTTATATTTTACTTTTATTTTATTTCTACTATCTTGTTTTGATTTATTTATGCCTATTTACTTACTTATATGTTGTATTTTCTTATCTCTTCAAAATTATTTACTCTTTCATAATTTTCTCATGGGGCCTATTCCTAAATTTATTCACTAGACTAATGATTTATTTATCCAATTCTACCCCTAAGACGAGTCTCTATATTTCCTTATTAATTTTCCTTTTTCATATATTTATTTATTTTTAAATCTGCTCCAACTTCTATAATTGGCATCTTTCCCTGCCTAGTTTATTCTGTTCTCGAAGTAGCCACTCTTTCCTCCCCTTTTCTCTTTTTATTTACATTAATTCCAATTTCCATAAGACTTATTCAAGCAGGAATAAAAATTTTTACACCCAATATCTCATACTGATAATCGTTACTCAATATTTCTCAATATCACCAGATATCGCTTCCATCAATCTAGACAAGAGTCACATCCTGATCTTTTTGATTTCAAAGGATCCGGACTCAGTATTCAGGTAATTCACATACCAAAACAATGTCATGTGCCAGAACCAAGCACTGTAAACCAGAGATATAAACATACATTGCAGCAACAATCTAGGAGTTAGCCATGACATGCAAAAATAACTCAGATAATTGAAGATGAGTAGGTCAGTACAGAGGGTTTATTAAATCCTTGAAAAGCTACTTATGAGAAATCTGGGCCCCAATCGATACTCCAAAAAAAAGKTATTTGTTCACAGTGAATAGAAAGAATCCCATGATCCAAACGACAGATGAGCAAGCATGAGAATACAAGTTTTTTAATATTTACTTAACATTCCATTAAAGGATTCCCTACTCGATCGACATGAGAGAGCGTAATCAAGAAGAGACAAAATAATCATTAGTGCTGGTCATTAATTTCCGATAGAGTCCATGACACAAATACAGACCAATGCATTCTTGAAAGACAGAAAATAGATCATGCGGTTCGAGAGAAAGAAACAAGGACTACATAATAAGATTTGAGTTGCTTTAAATCTTTTGCAGAAGTTGGTTCAATGGCTATTCCCATCACCAACTTAGACCATGGACTCAAATCTTATGCTAACCCATATCTAAAGAATATAGAAAAGAACAGTGATTGAACACTGAAGGAAAATAAAAGCGAAAGGAAAAGGTTTGGTTGGCTAATCTAGGGTCTCGGAATGGAATCTAGGTACAACCAAGGGACAAACAGGATCTGTTTTGGATGAAACTTCTCAAGGCAGAGTTTTAAGATAATCTGAGATTATTGGTAAAGTCAGATTGAGTTAACTAGGCCTGAATTGGGTAGACTTGGAATCCGATCAATGTAGGACTTTGAAATGAAATCTTGGTGGAATTAAAGGGTAAACAAAGGTATTTTGGGATGAGATTTCATAGGTGGGTATTTGGAGGTGTCTAGGATCTGATGGTGATGTTTGATTAGTCTTGGGGAATCAAGATCATATGAATTTGGGTCAACGAGATACTGGAATGAAATCTTTGTTTGATAGACGGGCAAATGGGAGAATCTAGGGCTGGAACTTTTTGGGCAGGTGTTTTGATGCGCTGGAGTTTAAAGGTGCGGTTTTATCAGTTTGGGTGTGTCCAAATCAAGAGAATCTGAGTTCCTAGTGTTTAGGCTAACGAGAGGGGTCGAAATGGAATATTTGCTTGATGGATGGGTGAACGGAGGAATCTTGAGTTCTAATTTCATGGGTATGTGTTTTGAGAGGTTCTAGGTCTGATGGTTGTGTCTGATCTAATGGCTGAGGCATAAGTGGAGGGGTCAATTGGGGCTGTTTGATAAGTATCGAGTGGGTTTAACGATGGATTTGAGGATTCTCGGGGTAAAATTCGGGTTTTTTTGAGTTTTTGGGTATTTTGGATGAATCGGAAGGATTCGATTGGAGATTTGGGGCGAATTAGAGGTTTAGGTGACGGACCGAGCAAAAATTGGATGTCCACAGTTGACACCTTGTAGTTGTTTTTGAAAGAAAAGGTATCGATATCAGTGCTTGATGCATGTTAGCAAACATTGTCCATAATCTCGGCCACCATGCATTCATCTCAACTATCTTATTGACACCGAGCTCCACCTATTTAACATCTCAACTATCGTTAATGTGAGAGTTAGTTTGTTTCCCATTATTATTGTCATTTGTTTTGATGACAACCTCTCTACGATCGCCCAAAGAGTCAGATCTAGATATTTGGTTGTTGATATCAAAGAGGATAGGCTGCTCTTCCTGATTCAATTCTTACCCACCAGCTGAGATTTTAATTAAAGGAACTTGCAAACAATTCCATGAAATGTGGTCTCGTGAGTTTCAACCACTTGAGTAGAGCCATTAACATGGATTTACCCATGTTGATACAGCTTCACGAGTCCAAAGTCACCTAATTGACCTCTCACTTCTGAATCATTTAACATGTTGCTCAACTTGATGTCCCTATAGAGCATGACTTGGTCCCACCCATAGTGCAGATGGTTCAAGACCTCCACTACGTCCATTAGCACCTTGCACCATCTCCCCACCCCACCCTATAAATTACTTCAGCTTGTCGAAAATCCAACAATTACGGCTACCGTTGGGCATGTAATTGTATACCAACATCAACTTCTTTCCTTTCATGCACCACCCTCTTATTTGGACTAGATTTTTGTGTTGGATCCTACCCATGCTTCAAATTTTCAACATGACTTCTCTCAACCCTTCTTTTGGTAATTAATTATTCTTGTGGGTCATGCCCGTGAATGAACCAAAACAACTACTAGACCTGAAACAAATTCGGGAGGCAATACCCCTATTTCCCTTCTGAATTAAATGATTATTTGAAATTGTTAGATGATTCAAGATAACAACTAACGCGTATGTGAAGAAAGAAACTATCAAAGAAATCATAGAAATGTTGGGTTCATTGTCTTATTTTGTTGGGGTCCATATTCGGATCAAACTTTGTAGTTAGAGTCGATAATGGACGATGAACAATGTCTTGCGAAAGAAGACAATGAAGAAAGTTTTTAATTGTAAGGGTAATTTTGGAATTTTGAAATGTTTCGAATGCATGATATCATGTGATACAGATAATTGATGTACTAGTAATGGTAGGGACTAAATTAGCACATTTTGGAAGTTCAAATACTGGATTGGTACGTTTTGAAGTTTGGGGACCAAAGTGAGACTAGGCCCAAAGTATAATGTACTAATTTGCAATTTTCTCTTCTTTAAAAATTTATATCCTTCATAGATATTATTGGATAAATGGTTTATGTGGATTGCACTTCCTCAGTATACCCAAGTTCCAAAAAAATACAGTTCTTTTATTGGATCAATAGTAAATATTATTAACTTAAATGTTCTTTACTTTTCTATATTTTCTAATTATGACGCTAACAAATTATTAATGATAGGATGGTTCCAATTGATTGACCTTGTGGGATAGACTATAGATATGCTTCTTTCAAGAATTACAGAAATAAATAATTCACAATCATCATTGGTAGATGCATAAAGGTTACACACTATAAAGGTAACATTCAATTATCTTTATTTAATACTCACTTTGAATTTCACTTGATTGATATATGAGAAATGATGAAAAGACACACCATTACTACTATAAAAAATACACAGTTATCTTTTAATCCCAGTATTGCTAAGGAATAATCGCTTAGATCAATGTTAGTAATAATTTAATAATATCAATTTGTAAATATAATAAATATTTCTTCCAACAATTTTTAAAGTCAAGACGATTTAGCATATCTAGAATTAAGCATTCAATTGACGCTTGTCTTCCATTTAATAGACAACTCAAAGGAGATGCAAATCAAATTGCTCTAGCAAAACTATAGAAGAAAAGAAAATGCATTACTTCCTCACTACCCAAGTCACAAAAACACAATTAACTCTTTAATTAAAGCCATGAGAAAGCAAAACAGAAGCAGCAACTATAAAATTTCAAACAACCCTCCAAAGAAACAATTTAAACCTCAACAAAACAAGTATTAGGTGCCAAATCCTTTGAATCAAATCCAACGAATGAGCGGGAAGCCAAGTAGCTCTTTGTTCCTAGAAGAAATAAATAACTATTTTAATAGAAAATCTTCCATTCCTACTCAGTTACCAATAAAACAATTTCTCACAAGATAAATGAAACACATAAGTGTCCAAATGCATATTCCAATTCCCCTCCTCATCAAGCAGCTCTGAAATAGTTAAATGTTTGAAAACTGGTAAAGAAGGCCCCACAGGGGTAGTCAATCATCTAAGGAATAAACCAAATATTTTCTTTGACTTCTTTTTTAAACTTTCACACCTACACAAGGGAAAATTTCCCTTGAAGCTTTCTAATTGATAAGCTTCTAAGCTACTTTCCACTGAAAAGCTTTGTTAATATCTTTAGCTCGCCTTAAGCCAAGACCTCCCTCAAACTTATCAGAGAAAAGTTTTAATAGCATTTATCCTATTTTTAATGGCACTTAAATAAATGCCAATAAAACTTACTTTTTGTGGCGTTTATCCAAATTTTAGTGGCACTTATATAAACGCCGATAAAAACCATTTTTAGTAGCGTTTTATTCATCCTTTAGTGGCAGTTTCAAATGCCATTTTAAAATTTAATAATGGAATTTATTGGCACATTTAGTAGCAATTCATAATGTCACTAAATAGCAACTGCTATAGTGGCAATTATAAGTGCCACTATAAGGGTACCATAAAAGCAACATTTTTAAATGTCATAAAATATTTATATGTATAATAGCATTTATAATTGCCACTAAAAAGTCTTAATCATTCTATTCATTTAGGATTTAGTGGCATTTACAAGTGCCATTAAATGTCTAAACATATCCATACATGCATGCTAAAAAATAATAAAAATGAAGCAACAAAGAAGATGTTGCTTATTATATAATTGTAATTGGACCTATATCAATAAATATTAATTTCATCATGCCCTTTAAATCAAATGCATATTATATATTCAATTAGAAAAATAAAATAATTATAAAATTTAACCAAATAAACCATTTTTATATAAAACAACTTTATCATAAAATGTTTATATACACAACTGTCACTTTCAAATCATAGATTCATAATAAATAGTCCGAAAACCAACAAAACATCATTTCACTCTATGATGTTCAAAATCTTCATCAAAATCCAAAGTATACATCTTCAATACCCTCCATGTTAACAATTTCCTGAAAAAAAATACATTTTGTTAATAAAAACTAGATATAATATTATATCTTTGGATCTAATAGTAGATGACTTAGAGATAGATAGATAAATAGAGAGGTCTTACATAACAGATATTAAAAACTAAAAACCAAATACAGCCTAAGACATCATCAATCACAGTAAAAACTAAAAGGGTTTGACTATGATATGGAAAAGATATGATATCTAAAAAATTTCTGACCAGCCAATTGAAATCATAAACATGGTAGCCAATCAGGTGTAATTTATCAAAATTCATGGGTGGGTTTTGATTGGCCAAAACTCTTCCCATACCATATCTTTTCCACATCATAGATTTTCCCAAACTAAAAACCTTTCAATTCAATGGCTATCTATTCAAACTTTCAAACTAAAAACCTGGGCCACACATAAAGAAAGCTAAATCTATTCAAATTTTCAAAGTTCTATGGACAATCAACAATAGAACCTTCATAAGTTATTAGGTATATTTAGAACCATGGCTGTTTCCCAGACAATGTTTATACCTTAGTTTTGTCTAGGAAATCATAAAAGTAGGTGTTGTTGTACATAGAACCTCCCAAATGAAAATATCTAACAAGTTAAATAAAATAGCAATCTAATGGATTAAAAGAGATTACTTTTTTGTAGAATGTGGTCATGGTTTTCTGTAGTTTGTCCTCTGCATGGACCGGATATGGAAAATGGTGGAGCATTGTGAATGAATGGTAGGATCCATCTAATGGACGCCAAAAAGATTGCGGAATGGGTGGGCGAATTTAAAAAATTTTCCTACCTTCTTTCAACTGAGAATCGTATTCCCTAAATTAGAATACAATATTCAAGGATCCTACTTGAACCATAATCGAACCAGATCTGAACCAAAAGGGAAGGGAGGAATTATACCTGATCCAGAGGACACCAAGATCCTACTTCACGCCCAAAGAGGACACCAAGATCCGTTCCTACTGAAGATGACACAGTTGTTTGTGGAACGGAACCAGCAGAGTGCATCCTACACACCGGTTCCTTCGCAAGAATCCTCTGAAAACTCTGAGCACCAAATCTTTTTTAGTCTTTTCTGCAAGACTGATGTCAAGAATTGATTTCTTGATTTCTTTCTTCTGCAAAGATCAAATCTTGCCAGAAGGAATGGTGGCGGCTAGAGGAGAACTCCTGGGACGAAAATGGTTGAATTGCTTCTCTTCTCTCTGGAGTGTGTATGAGATATAATCTCAGTTCGCAGGATGCTTTCTTGCTTACATCCCTTGGTTCAAAATCTGATATTTTTCTCTTATGGTTTCTCCTCTTTTCTTCTTGATTAAGAAACCTCCTAATTAGGAGTTATTCCAATCCAAATCAGTATTTAGATAGGGGATGATCTTAATCCTATCTGCAAATTAAGTTAGTTTACTCCTAATCTTATTAGGAGGTTACCAAATTCAAATCTGATTTGAATTTGGTCTCCCAGAGTGGATAAGGTTAAAGGCCCAATCTTTTTGCTAACATTAATCTCAGATCTGCCCCATAGATGGGTGATCATATCAACCCAGCTCGAAATGGGCTTTTGGCCCATTAAGTGTTCAGTGCTTAACTAGTTTCCAATATGTTGCCCAGTTGGGCTTCTTTGTATGGCGTGGGACCCAAGCATTGATCTACACACCAGCCACATGGGTTCGGCCCAGCCTTTATTACAAGGCTCATCCGAATTCACTGAAAAGCTCAGTGAACCTCTGAACCCATCACATGGACCCTATGGGCCCAACACTTACATTAAGTGGTCCCTATGCCAAGCCATCTTATAAAAACCCAGGGACTGTGGGCAGGTGCAAGATTAGCYCATCAGGTACTATCCTAAATGTTCTTACACTTAACCTCTTAGCCCTCAATGATCAAGCACTGCGTGACAAGAGATGACCTCTCCCTCGGCTGCAAGGAACAGTGCTGCACTCTCCACTCACATGGATCCCGAGAATTAAAACCATTTGCAAACATTTTTGAAACCATACAAATATATATATACTGTCGGTAGTTTGGTTTCTACCAGAGAGAGTGCCTTCCCGATCATTACTTTTGTCCAACAAATGGGCTGATCCTTTCACTATGATCACCCACTCAGATGAATTCTCAGATTGCCCCAACATGCCCAGGTTTTGACCCCCGCTAAGGATCTCACTGATTGGCATATCAAAGACAGCCCGATCTGACACCTAGTGAAGTATCGTAATTGAGTCTAGGGGTCAGGTGTAACCTTTCAGTTTTGCCCATCTGTCTCTAAGGTCCAGGGAAATACTGTAAATCTGGTTCGGTTCAAGGATTCGAGTAATCCATACTGCATGTGCCTTGGGTCTTACCCTGGTGGCCGAGACAGGCCATCCCAACACTTGGTGGCACACCACTATCAGTCTTGGCAGGATAAATCTCCCCAAACTTATCCAATGGCTGTGAACATTTAAAACTAACACGAGTCTCTATAAGTGTCCAGTTTTAGGGTCTTACATTGAATTATACCAAACAACATGAATCAAACATGCACTTTATTTATTTACACTAAACATCAAAAGTACATCAAATCATATTGAAGCTAAGGGCATACAAAACTATCTAACACATTGTGTACAGAAAGCAGAGTAGGTAAAGAATAAAACAGGGTAATTTTCAACAATAATGGCTACATAGAAGTCATACATGGATGGAGAGGTAAATACCCATGTGGGCTTTACCTTTGACAGACAACTCTGGCACCACCTACCTGACAAGTCAAAGGGCCAAAGCAGCTTGTGAGAAAGGGTTATGGCTTTTCAAATTGAAGTTTTAATGGCTTTGTTGATTGAGACTCATAGTAGACCTAAGATGAAGCAAATTTTAACAGTGGTTAATTTGGAACAAGGTTCCTAATGGACTCATGTAAACAGCCATCCTATTTCTGCCTTGTCAAGTGATCATCCCTCCCATCTAGACTACTGAAATTTGTCTCCTTGTAGAAGGTGAAGAAGATAAAGCATGTTTGGCCCCAACCCTATCAACAAGCAACCTCTTTAGTGGACCCTTCTTGATCGCAGCGGGCCTGAGCATGTCTTCTTGAGACCCTGAACCAGCCTAGTTGTTGCTCAGGTGCCTGTTGAAGCAGTCCCTGAACCGACCTGAATCTCTGATACTCATCTCATCAACTAGGCAACTGGGTGCCTGTTGAAGCAGTCCCCTAGGCTGGCGTTGGGTTATTTCCCACAATTCAAGCAAACAAACTATTAAAATTCATGGGTGTGATCATTTGTTGACTTGATTTTGTGTATAAACAACCTCTATGTGGCAACCATTCAGTGGTTTGTCTGCATCTTCTGTACTGAAAAATGTGCTAGTATTTCATTTACAACTTCCCTATGGATTCTCATTTGATGCTACCTCCACCAAAGAAAGAACAAAAATGGAGGAACTGGAATAGTCTTCCACTTGATATACGAATTCCATATTCTCACACCTGTTCATGCTTCCAAACAATGGATAAAGACACCTTGGACTCTGGGTAAGATCCATAGAAAACAGCAATTTGTTGTGTGAAGACTAGAGTGAAGGTGACTACTTTATTCTTAATTATTTTTGTCCTCCTTCATCTTCAGATGTTGAAATTGAAAACAATTATTTTACTAAAGAGGTTGCTTGTTGACAAGGTTGGGGCCAAACATGCTTTATCTTCTTCACCTTCTGCAAGGAGACAAATTTCAGCAGTCTAGATGGGAGGGATGATCACTTGACAAGGCAGAAATAGGATTGCTGTTTACATGAATCCATTAGAAACCTTGTTCCAAAATAACCACTGTTAAAATTTGCTTCATCTTAGATCTATTATGAGTCTCAATCAACAAAGTCATTAAAACTTCAATTTGAAAAGCCATAACCATTTTATATACAGTAGCTTCTTTTTTCAGCTTTTGGCTTCTCATTACTCAAGTGAAAAGCCATAACCCTTTTCAATTACCAATACTTTAACTAGAGTTCTTCTATGGATTCATGTTCAGTAAAAGCCAACATAATCAGAGGAGCAGAAAGTCATTTTTTACTCATTAGAAGCAAAAGTCCAAAAAAATGCTTTTCCAATGGCAACCCCTAAACGCTAAGCTTGTTTTTCTGGCCCTACACCATTATGTGAGGACCCAATGTCACCCCATTACGGAAAGAATCTTAATCCTGAAAGCTATAAGCTTGAACAAAAGTTGATCTTATCCAACATCGGACTGCATATGTATGCTTTTTTGTTTTTAAATAAAGTTGAACGAATTTAAATAAATATCTTGTTTCCCTTCATGTCTAAGAACCTCAGGCTGCATGTTTTCTGACACGGTTTATAGAACCTCAGACTCTATCAATCCATTAATTCCAGCTAGTATGCTAGCAGAAGAATATGGCCCTGCATTCATCATTTACTTAAAAGTTGTAAAATTACTAAGACATACATTGGCTGGTTCCCTAGCTTGTGGTGGAATTAAGAAGTTTTGATTTGGGGTGAATACCTATTGCGTCAGAGGAAGACTGTGCAGTTGTAGTTCAACTCTATAAAGGGCTAAAGGAGCAGAATTGAGCTAACTATATGTACACATATAGTGACTATACCATCATTGTATATATTTTACCAGCACCATCATTTATCAATAAAAAGTTATTCAAGAACTTGTTGGTCTTAGAATATTACTAAAAATGCTCTATTTCACTTGTTCTCCATGATGTCTTAGGGAAAAACCTGTTGTTGTTTTATTTTTGTACTGTACGAAGGCTACGAAGCTGTTAGCTAATGGCTGTTGACTGTAATTCTACATTGGAACTCAAACCAGTTCCAATGGCAGCCCAAAAGGACTCCACATGTTGCTAATTGTCAGCCCTTCAATGGGAGAGGAAATCCTTTCCTTCTTGGGTTTCCTTTTTCATTAACAAACATGAGGCCGAAAGGCTCCAATAATGGGATTGGCTTACTAATTAAAGAGTTCAAACTTCAATGGTGGACAGTGCCATCCCTCCACGTGGCTAAACTACAAGTGGAAGGTTGATTTAGTCAAATCCAAAACATCCATCTAGTTGGGGTTCCTTAAGTTGACAGCACCAAATTCAAATGGGTAGCCTTGCTTCAAATCCAACAAGATATGTTCTGAATTTAGTGGAAAATCCAAAGAATAGGTACTGGTTTTTTCTAGTAGCAATGAACTACAACCTACAAAAATCCAGGTAATAGAAACTTACTTTGTTGTTGAACCAAAAACTTTTCCTAGTGCATATTTGTCCAAAGATCACATGTCTACAACCTACAAAAAGAAAATAAAAATCAGTAAATCAAAAGTTCTAAAAAGGTAAAAAAACTAAACTTCAATGAAAAAAAAATACTTACCAGTGAAGTCAGCCAAGCAACACTTGAACCAACAACATCCCCAATTGTTTGATAACATCCATAAGGCCTCATTAAAGGCTCCTCAAAGACGAAAGGGACCTCCACATGTACTTCCCAAAAAACAGCACCTAATTCAAAGCCTTCGACTTTTGCAGATGAATTATTATTAAATAATGTTCCTTGAGCCACTGTAATTTCTGGCTTTGAAGCACTCTTCAAAAGAACCCTATGGCAGGAGCTATTCATAGTTTGTCTCCTCTTTGGCATTGATCCCTACCAAAAGCCAATATCCATCAATGCAAAATATTTAAGATAATAATTAATTAGTAACTTTCTTACCAAATGCTCAACTACCTCCAAATTTCTTGCTTGCACATTATTTTCATGTGTACTGCCTAAAATGGGTGGAGCTAAAAGAACCTTCCATTAAAAGAAAATAAGAAGGATGTTACTAAATTGATAATCAAGATATAAATTTCTTTTAAAATCAGATCATATTTACCTCGGGAGATGGTGCTACGTGACTTGATGTTGATGATTGCCTTTTCACACCAATAGAAAATATAGGAACACCTAGCTCATATGGGTCAGCATAAACAAGAAACCTGCTATCAAGCCACCACCTCCTATATATACATCATGCCTTACTCCGAAACAAAAGCCACTGTCATGCTCTTCTCTCTCTCTCTCTCTGCATCTAATCATGGTGAGAGCTCAGAGCAAATCGTGCCTTTAGTGTAGTAATGCAAAAGCTATCTATACATCAACTAGACTAAATAATTGATATAGTTGATAGTTAATGGAACACCCCCTCAGCAGTTTCCTCTTGACAGCTTTGGAAACACCCAAGAGCAGACCTTTAGGCTTTTAGTTTAATGAGAACAGAACACAAACCAGAGTTTCTGGGTTTCAACTCATTCTTTATCTTCTTTTTCAGTCATGGGGATTTCCAAAACAAGTTGCTTCAGTATATTCTTATCACTGCAACTCTTCTTGTGATTATTTTGCTCAATTATGCCACTGTGCAGCAGTACATTGTTGTAAAGTTGCTTGGGTTGCAGAGATCAAAAATTAAAAAAAAAATATTGAAAACAGTCTCCACCTCTAGCTTATTTTATAGATTAATGGGCCAGTTAACACACATTAATGTCATAAAGGAGATAGAGGCTTTTCGGTTCAGGCGACATCCTCCATGGTCCCCTCTGAGAACTATAAAAACCATGGATGCTTTGCTTTGGTGGATTGGTCCCCTCCCGCCAACTGTACACTTGAGGGCAAGTGTTGCATAGCTTTATGTCCCAGTACTGAGCTTTTTTCCCATAACCTGATCTAGTTTTGTTCCTCCAATTTAAAGGCACTGCACAAAAGAAAATTTGAAGCAATTTGCTGAAGGGATGAGAGATCCATCATATGGATGGCCGAACCTTACAGGAAGGTTGGGCGAAATTTCAAAAATTTCTATCTCTCCCACGTGGAAATCACATTCCCTATTTTAAAAAACTGCATTTTCAATGATCAATCTTGAACCCAAACCATACCAGATCTGAAACTAAAAAGGGAGTGGAGGGTTATACCTGATACAAAGAAATAATAACCTCCAATGAAGGTTTTCACGCCCAAGGAAAGATCCAAAGACTGTTTCCACCGAAAATGACACAGTGCAGGATGAAGTAGAATCAACAGGATGGCTCTTCAGCAAAAACCTGATTCTTCAGCAAGAATCTGATGAAGGGCTAGTGAGCACGACTTCTGATTACATTTTCTTCCAAAAGGTAATATCAATAACACTTCTTGATCACTCCCATAGGTGGAGATCGAACTGGTATGGCGACAAGAGCAGGAGAGGAGACAGTGCAGTCCAACTGTGTTGTCTCTCTTTGAATTCAGCAGTCAGATTGAAAGAGAGGTACAGATGAGAGGAGAAAAAATTAGTACTGGCTGCCGCCAGTTTTCTATTTATATTAATCTTTATAAAAGACATAAAATTACAACTATGCCCCTGGCAGCATATCCTAGGATAAGAACAATAAGAAAAGAAAGAAAAAAAGGGCTAGTAGCTGAAACTGTCTTACTAACAGCAATTATAAAGAACAATTAAGCCTTACAACACTCCCCCTCAAGTTGGGCTAAAGATGTTTATTATGCCCAGCTTGTCACATAACTCATTGTGCCGCGAACACGGAAGTCCTTTTGTAAGGATATCAGCAAGTTGTTCCTTGTAGTTGACATAAGTGGGTGCAAATTTCCCTTTTTTCCAGTTTCTCCCTTATGAAGTGCTTATCCACCTCAATATGCTTGGTCCTCTCATGTAAGACTAGGTTGCTGGCGATGTTTATTGCAGTTTTGTTGTCACAGTAAAGAGACATAGGACTATGAACAACAACTCCAAGCTCACCTAGAAGGTTCTTTAGCCAAAGGACTCCAGCCACCCCATGTGCCATAGCTTTATACTCAGCTTATGCACTTGATCTTGCTACCACACTTTGCTTCTTGCTCTTCCAGGTCACTTGATTCCCTCCCACATATGTGTAATACCCACTAGTGGACTTTCTATCATCCACAGCTCCTGTCCAATCAGCATTTGTAAAGACTTCCACCTTTAGGTGATTGTATTTACTGAATAGTAGGCATGTTCATGGATGTTTCTTCAAGTATCTAAAGACTCTCTCTGCTGCCTCCATGTGTGGCTTCTTAGGAGAGTGCAGAAACTAGCTCAGAACCCCAACTGAATAAGCAATATCTAGATGGGTCATGGATAAATAAATCAACTTTCCCACTAACTTTTGGAACTGCTTTACATCTTCCAGAGGTTCACCAATACAGTCACCTAGCTTGTGGTCCACATCCATAGGAGTATCTGCCGGCCTTGCATGTAATTTACCTATATCCTGTAATAGATCAAGGGTGTATTTCCTCTGAGAGACAAAGATACCCCTTTTTGATCGGGCAACTTCAATCCCAAGGAAATACTTTAGGAGTCCTAGATCTTTCACTTCAAATTTGGATGCAAGGAAATGTTTCAAATTTTGTATCTCTGAGCTCCAACTCCTTGTAATGATGATATCGTCTACATACACTATCAATACGGCAACCTKCTCCTAACATCTCTTCACAAAGAGTGTATGATCAGACTGACAATGTTGGAACCCCATCTCTTGAACTGCCATGTGAAACTTACTGAACCAGGCTCTGGGAGACTGTTTTAAGCCGTAGAGAGACTTTCGTATCTTGCACACCTTGTTTTCACTTCCCTTGGCACAAAATCCAAGAGGTTGAACCATGTATACCTCTTCTTCTAAGTCACCATTCAGGAAGGCATTCTTTATACCAGTTGATGCAAATCCCAATCAAAGTTAGCAGCTAAGGACAGGAGAACCCGAATCGAGTTCATCTTAGCCATCGGAGCAAAAGTCTCATCATAGTCAACTCCATATACCTGTGTATACCCTTTGGCTACTAGTCTTGCTTTGTACCTTTCAACTGTTCCATCTGCCTTGTGCTTAACTGTGAACACCCATTTTCACTTCATGGCATCTATCCATTCAGGGTATTTTAAGGCTTCTGCAACATTCTTGGGAACAGGGATGCAGTCAACTACCGATAAGAAGGCTCAATACGAGGGAAAAATGTGGTAATAGGAAACAAAGTGGGTAATGGGGTGTTTGGTAGTGCAGGACTTGACTTCCTTTCGTTGGCCAATAGGGATGTCTAGGTCGTCAACAGTGGGAGTAGGGTTAGGGGTTGGACTTACCTCCTGGGATTTTGATAATGTCAGTTGCTCAGTGTTTGGCTGTTCCACATTTCTATCACACTGCTGATCTCTCCGACGAGTACGTTGGAAGACACGGAAGGGAGTGAGGTTCGGAATAGAAGGAAGAGGTACCTGAACCTGCTTCTCCTCTTCCACACTACGGCTCTCCCCCTGAGGAGAAGGAGGGAAGAATGGCTCGGACTCAAAGAAGGACACATCCATAGACACAAAAAATTTATGACTAACCGGGTCAAAACACCGATACCCTTTTTGAGAGGATGGGTATCCCAAAAAGACACAAGGAATGGACCAAGAGTCTAACTTACCTCTGGAGGGAAACAAATCATGGACAAAGGCCCGACAACCAAAGACTCTCATGGGGATGGAAAATAAAGGAGACTGAGGGTATAGTAACTAATGAGGGGCCATGTAATTTAATACTCTGGAGGGCATGTGGTTTATGACATACGCAATTGCAAGTATAGCATCCACCCAAAACCGTTTTGGGACATTCATGTGTAACATCATCCCGTAGGCTACCTCAAGGAGGTTTCTGTTTTTCCTTTCTGCAGCACCATTTTGTTGTGGTGTTTTGGCGCATGAGCTTCTATGAATAGACCTATGGGAGGCGAAGAACTCATTGAGCTCCCCATGGAAGTATTCCTTCGCATTATCGGATTGGAAGATCTGTATTTCAACATGGAATTGTGTAAACACYATCCTCTGGAAGTCTTTCACTATCTTTGGAACCTCGTCTCTACTACGCATAGAAATTACCCATCTATAGTGAGAGTAATCATCAATCAATGTAATAAAGTACTTATATCTGCCCTTAGAGATTACATTTGTAGGCCTCATACATTAGAATACACAACATGAAAAGGAACATTTGATCTTTTATTGCTTGAATGAAAAGTTGTTCTACATTGTTTACTCAACTGATACGTTTGACACATGAACTCTGACACTGAACACGATTTAAATAAAAGTGGAAACAAACATTTTATTATTTCGAAAGAAACATGACCTAAACGACTGTGCCACAACAAAATTTGACTCTTATTTGACTGACTATGCGACTCTGATGATGACACCGAGAGACCAGGTTTGTTGTTGAGAATGAGGAGACCATCCACTAAGCTTCCTCTACTAATCGTCCTCCCAGAAGTTAGGTCTTGAAATACACATGAGTCAGCAAAAAAGGTCACAATACAATTCAAGGAGTTTGTAATGCTACTAATTAAAAGCAAGTTTATGAGAAGTTGAGAAACATGCAATACACAATTAAGGTTGAGGCCATGGGGAAGGGATATTGATCCTTGACCTGCAATGGAAGAAAAATAACCATCTGCAAATCTCACTCTATCCCTTCCTGACAAAAGGCTATAAGACTGGAATAAGTTAGGCTTACCAGTCATGTGATTTAAGGCCCTTGAGTCAATGATCCAAGGGGAATCTGTTGTTAGACAGTTTTGTATGCCCTTAGCTTCAATTAGAATGATGTACTTTATGAGCTTATTGTAAATGAATAAAAATACATATTTGATTCATGTTCCCTTGGTATGTTTCTATGTAATACCCTTAAACTGGACACTTAATGAGACTCGTGTTAGTTTAGAATGTTCACAGCCAGTGGGTCGGTCTGGGGAGATCTATCCTGACAAGGC
>NW_010729133.1:1524826-1544707 GCF_000365185.1 Nelumbo nucifera | reverse complement strand
AAGGCTAGGCCAAACCCATGTGGCTGATGTGTAGATCAATGCTTGGGTCCCACACCATACAAGGAAGCCCAATTGGGCAGCAGTTAGGAAGGTTAAGTGAGCACATAAGCTTAATGGGCCTAAAGCCCATTTCGAACCGGGCTATTTAATTAGTTAAATATGGGGCGAATTCTGAGATGGATTAGCAGATAGGATAGGGTATTAACCCTATCCACTCAGAGAGTTCAGATCTGAAAGTGATTCAGATCTATAAGCCTCCTAATGAGTTTAGGAGAAAGCTAATCTAATCTGGAGATAAGATAGGGGTTAATCCTTATCACCTAAAGAGATGTTTTAATCCAAATAAGATTTGGATCAGCAACTCGTAATTGGATTAGGAGCTGATCCTTTGGGGTTAAAAACACAGAAGAAAGAATTAAGCAACCCGGCAGAATTCTTTCTTACTGCCTCCTTGTTTTTGCCGCCCAGTTTGCCAGTTCGATCTCCAGTTGTGGGAGAAGTCAAGATTCGATCTTGACATCAGTTCTTTGAGAAAGAATTGATAGGAAGCTGTGCTCACGTGCCATCCTGTTGTTTCTTGCGAAGGACTGAATTCTTGGAGAAGAATACGCTGATTCTATTCCATCCTGCACTGTGCCATCTTCAATGGGAGCAGTCTTTGGATCCTTCCTTGGGCGTGAACACCTTCGTTGGGAGATATTACTTCTCTGTATCAAGTATAATCTTCTCCTACTACTTATGGTTCAAGATTGATCCTTGAAAATATGATTTTCTAAATAGGGATTGCGATTCCCAGTTGAAAGGGAGAGAAAAATTTTTTAAATTTGCCCCTTTATTCTGCAAGTTTTGGGCATCCATACGATGGATCTCTCATCCCTTCATGATATCCCATTGGTAGGTTTCAATGGCGAGGTAGTTCGCCCTCTCGACAAGGTGAGAGTGTTTGTTGAGGCAGGCTTGCCTTCCCACACAGTACACTTTGAGCACGATTTCCTGGTAGTTGCCACCTCATCTCCCTACAATGCGATCTTGGGACAACCAATTTTACATGCACTACGAGCTATTGTTTCGACATACCACCTTGCATTAAAATTCCCAACAGATACAGGCATAGGGGTGCTACATGGTGATCAACTAGAGTAAAAAAAAATGTTATGTAGCTACATTAAAGGCAAAGGGCAAGATATCCACTGATATAGATCTGGAACCACCACTAGAAAATATCGAAGAAAAAGCTCGCCCAACAGAAGAGACCATTGTGGTCCCAAAAAGACACTCCAAATAGGAGCTCGCCTGGTAGAGCCCGTGCATTCTGAATTGGTAAGTTTCTTACTAAATAACTTAGACATTTTTGTCTGGTCCATTGTAGAAATGCCTAGTATAGACCCTGGACTAATAACTCATAAAATCAATGTTGACTCTACAGTTAGACCCGTCTGGCAGTGGAAGAGAAACCTCGCCCCAGAAAGGTGGCAGGTAGTAGACGAGGAGGTGGGAAAGCTACTAACAACAGACTTTGTAAAGAAAGTCCAATACCCAAGCTGGGTAGCAAATCAATTCTGGTAAAAAAGGCAAATGGCAAGTGGCATATGTGCATAAAATATACGGACCTGAACTGAGCTTGCCCGAAAGATAGCTTTCCCCTGCCTAGCATAGATTGCTTGGTGGATAAGACATCGGGACTTGAGCTACTCAGCTTCATGGATGCCTATTCAAGCTATAACCATATCCTAATGGATCCAGAAGATTGGAAAAAAAACTGCTTTTATTACTGAAACGAGCTTGTACTATTACAAGGTCATGCCCTTTGGTCTGAAAAATGCTGGGGCAACCTTCCAACGTCTTGTCAATTATGTTTTTTTCTTTATTTAATTGGTGATAAAGTAGAATGCTACCTAGATGGTATGGTTCTAAAGACTCTTCTTTCAAAAGATTTGATTTCCGACTTAAACCTTGTGTTCAATGTTTTGAGAAAGCATAATTTGAAGCTAAACCCAAATGAGTGTGCTTTCGGTGTAACATCAGGAAAGTTCTTGGATTACATCATCAGCCAGCGCAGCATAGAGGCTAATCCCGAGAAAATTTAGGCTATCTTAGATATGAGACCCCCAAGCTTGATTAAGGAGACCCAAAGACTAACTGGACGAGAGTTGCAACCTTGAACCGATTTATGTCCAAATCGGTTGGGAAGTGCCTTCCCTTCTTCAAGGCTATAAATAAAAACTAGGCCTTTGAGTGGATCGAAGAGTGTTAGCTCACCTTTGACAAGATGAAGCGATACCTTAGCTTGCCCCCCCCCCCCCTTCTAACTAGACTCAAGACTAGGGACAAGCTCAAACTTTACCTCTCCACGAATGACGAGGTGGTTAGCTCAGTCTTGATAAGAGAGGTTGGTAAGATACAATGACCAGTGTACTACATAAGCAAGGTCCTACAAGCAGCAAAATCAAGGTACCCCGACATAGAGAAGCTCTCCTTCGCACTAGTGCTAACTGCTTGAAAGCTAAGGCTATACTTTCAAGCGTACACTGTCATTGTCCTGACCGATCGATCTCTGAGGCAAGTCCTTCAGAAGCCCGAGGTCTCGGGGAGACTGACAAAATGGGCAATAAAGCTTAATGAATACGACATCTAGTATGAGTCACGACCAGCAATAAAAATGCAAGTACTAGTAGATTTCATTGTCGAGTGCACCTTCAATTTGCCAATCCTTGAGGAGATAGAACCCAAAAGCACGTCAGAGGCTTCGTCCCGTGCAGCACTACCCCTAGCTCGTGAGATAGCAGGTTGGGATGAGGAGCCCTGGATACTGCACGTAGACAGCTCATCTAACTAGGGTGGGAGCGGAGTTGGGATGATACTCTATGGACCTAGCAAAGTTAAGCTAGAATACATGCTCTGGTTCCAATTCTGAGCTTCAAACAATGAGGCTGAGTATGAGGCATTAATAGCTGGGCTAGCACTGGCAAAGGAAGTGGGAGCCAAACACCTTATAGCCTGTAACGACTCGCAGCTCGTCATAAATCAAGTAAATAGGGAATACGAGGCGCGATAACCCTTCATGGCGGCCTACCTGGACAAGGTAAGGGAGCTCGTGTCAAACTTTGACTCTTGGTATCTCCAACAAAATGAATGGTCTACATAGAAGAGCTACCTCAACCCCCGATAGAAAAAGGGGGAGAAGAGGTCGCCCACATAATGATTATAGAGTCGAGCTAGATAGACCCAATCTACAATTATCTAAAACACGACATAGTGCCAAAAGAGAAAAATGCAGCTCGACAGATAGAATGATGGTCAACTCGCTATATGATAGTAGGCAAGCTGCTCTACAGGTGATCCTTCACACTACCCTACCTACTATGCCTATAGCGTGCAGAAGTAGATCAAGTCTTGCATGAGATTTATGAAGGCCTTTGTGGAGGACACAAGGGGGGCAGGGCCCTCGCTCAGAAGGCTTTGCGGCAGGGGTACTAATGGCCCACCATGAAAGCAGATGCAACCGAACTTGTGCAATAGTGCGACAAGTGCCAACGACATGCCAACATCCTACACCAACCTACTGCTGATCTGAGATACCTAACCAGCCCATGGTTGTTCGCGCAATGGGGCATAGACTTGCTGGGTCCCTTCCTGCCAGCAAAAAGATAGAAGTTCCTGGCGGTGGCGGTGGACTACTTCACCAAGTGGGTAGAGTTGAGCCTTTGGTCACCATAACAGCCGGTAACATCGAAAAATTCTTTTGACGAAGCATCGTATGCTGGTTCCCTCTGCCTAGGGTATTAATTTTAGACAATGGAAAGCAGTTCGAGGATATTAAGTTCTAGAATTGGTGCGCATAGATGGGCATAAAGCAGAATTTCACCTTGGTAGTGCACCCCTAAGCTAATGGACAAGCTGAAGTCACCAACATGGCCATCCCACGCGGCCTCAAAGCTCACCTCTCCCGAGCTAAGGGTTTGTGGGTGGACGAGTTACCCAGTGTACTATGGGGATACAGAACCACCATCAAGCCAACAATAGGTGAGACACATTTTTACTTGACCTAGGGACCGAAGTTGTGATACCAACTGAAATGGAAATACCAACGTTGTGATATGAAACTTTCGTTGAAGAACCAAATGAAGAAGACTTGCAAACTAACCTCGACCTGGTTGAAGAGGTTAGAGACCTGGCCTACATTCAAACCATAGCGTGCCAACAGTGCGTAGCTCGGTACTACAACGCCCGAGTTAAGAAACGTCACTTTAGAGTAGGCAACCTGGTACTCAAGAAGGTTATGGTACCTGAGCCTGGTGTGGAAAAGTTTGGCCCGAATTGGGAAGGCCCCTACAAGGTTTCCAAGATCATAGGAGGGAACGTGTATGCGCTCGAAACGCTTAAAGGGAAGGCAGTACCCCGGGCATGGAATGTAGACAACATGATATTACCTTTGAAAATGAAGCATTTCAAGCTACATCTGCAAGCTTGTCGAAGGATAGTAAACAACTCGGCTAAAAGTCATCAAAAAACAAATCAACGTTCTATCAATGATACTACGACTAAGCTGAGTTACTCAAGATGAAAGCAGCCAAGTGAGACAAGAAATAGTAGACTTTTATTACAAAATAAAGGCCGAGTGGCCATACAAAAGCAGGCCAAGTGGCCACAAAAAAAGGAGAGAGACAGAAAATACGGAAGAAAAAGTGTTCATGAGTTCAAACATGACAAGGCACATTGGCCCTGGAAAAGCTTATAGGAGCATAAATCCCCTGGAACAACAAGAGAAACCATCATCACCACCAGACTGCCAGCCAAGCTACAGACCCAACTACTCGTCATCACCATCATCTTGGGACTCCTCATCACCTCCCTTGACCCCCTCTTCGTCGTCATCTTCCTCCTCTTCTAGGGTTAAGGGCTCTTCATCCACCTACGTGATGAGCTCGCGAGGGACCCTGCACGTAGTGACGGAGCTGACATTGAGGTCGGGATATAGGGACTTTAGATAACGCTGGCATAGCTTGAAACCCCTCTTCATTGAAGGGATACCGTCAACCGCCCTTTGCTTTTCATATGTAGGAGACTTCAGATAAGAAGCAACAATCTCAACCACCTCTCTCCTGCCCACCAAGGCATCATCGAAAGACTCCATACGAGCCCTCCCCAGAGGAGCACGATTCATCGTCCGACCTATCGCCAAACGCCCTATCCTTAGTAAAGCAATGAGATATGTTGGAAAATCAAAAGTACTCACCAGAAAGACAAAGGGAAAACAGAGCTCGCCTCAGTAGATCGGCTCTGGACACCAACTTGCAGACCACCCTCCTTTTCCAGAAAATCCAAAAATAATAGTGGACAAGTGGGGACCTCAGCAGGGACCCCATACTTATAGCTTGCGGGGGCAAGATCGACGGCATGGATGAAGATAATAGCTGGTAGGGTATTGCTACCCCGAGATTCGATGGCACAGGTACGTAACAGCCTGGCGGCAGTAAGGAAATAGTGCGAGGGCTCAATGTTTGAGCGCGTGAAGTCAAATTTTTGAATGAGCACACTTAAATTCAAATTTAAACATGTGCTCAAAATTGAAATGCTTGCAAAAAGTTCTCCCAAGCGCACACAAGGAATTTTTCCTTCCTCTTTTTTAGAAGATTCCAGAAGGAGTAGTCCAAACTACACGCCCAAATCGGGCGAGCTGGATTGCCGACAATGCAGGCAGACCAAAATCACCCCAAAAGATCCTACTCCCTTCTCTAGCTGGTCAGTGGCTCGAGAGTGGAGGGAAATTGATGAGGGGAATTTTGGTCCTTCTATATAAATGGTGACACATGGACACTGTCGACAACGCAATGCCAAATCAGCAGGCTAGCTCGATGAGTTAACACGTGCCATCCAACATTAGGAAGACAGTTAAGCTAGGGTGAGCTTGAGCAACCAACAATGTGAGCCACCCAAACCGTTTCATGTGCCTCGCCCTTGAGGGCGCCGTTATCACGACCATAGGAGCAGCTCGCCAAACCGTGTGCCACAAGTCCCATGTGCGACCTGTAACTGTCGCATGAATCCAACAACTGATACAATAACGTGCCTTATATTGCAGAAAGAGCTCTACCAAAGGCTAAGAGACGTTGCCCAAGGCACCTAAAACCTAGATAAGCTATAAAAGGACCCCAAATCCACCTAAAAAGGTATGCGCATTGAAATGTTTAAGCTCTCTCATGCATTCATACGAGATTCCCATATTGACTTAAGCATCAGAGTGTTCTCCCCGGTTAAAATCTACCTGAGCACTCTCACCCTTCTCTCTTTACAGTTCTTTTCAGCTTGAACACACAGACATACACTCGGTTGTGCAGCTCGACATTGCCAGATTAGAACCTTGTTCGAGCTTAGTCACAAGACATGAGAGAGCGACCATATCACACATCACCAATCATATTTTATTTGATTGAATTACAAATAAAGTAAAATAAGACTTGAAGTAGAATAAATTTAAACCCCAAACAAAATTAAACCAAAATTTGTATTCTTTTCATTTGCATTTTCATGTATTTGTACTAGTGAAAATAAAATTGAACTGCACCCAAACATAACCTAAGGAATTATTATGAAAGGAGCAAATGGGAAATGTGAATATGTGATGGAATCTCAAAGTATAAGGGGCCGTTTGCTGCAAAAACAATAAATTTCAAGGGTCAAATGTCAAGACCTCCTAAATATGGATGGGTATTTGAAATTAACTCTTGTTTTTTATATCACCTCTACAAAAGTCAAACCTATCCACTCCAATGAAGGCAAATTTCGTTTTCTTAATTTCATACATATGCATCCAATATGTGATAAAATAAAAAACCTAGGAATAGCCACAATAGGTATGACAAAATAGACTTTGATGGTTTGATCATGCATAGAGAAAACGATCTATAAGCACCAATGAGAAGAAAGTGATTTGTTGCAAATTGAAGGATTTAGAAGAACTATGGGCTGGTCAAAAAAATCATTGATCGAAACAGGAAAGCTTTGGCTCTTGGGGGCCAAGAGGCCTTGTCCATTGGAAACATTCTTTCACATTACATACATCACATGCTACCATGGGTGTGGGGTAAAAGATTAATTGCCCTCAATTAAGGTTTAAAGTATTGTTACTTATCAGCCTGCATCAGCTAATACATATCGTTTTAGGAGCACCCCAATACGCTCCTATAGAGGGTGTATCAGGGTTTTGACCAGTTAAGGAGGTGGATGAACCTTAAACTGGCCCCCTAAATCAGATTTGAAAAAAAAGTACCAACACTACCCGATACGTTTCTACCAGCATATCAGATGTATCAATATTTACAACCTTGCCCTTAATATTCTTTTGGCCGAAAAGGGTAAATTACAAAGACCCATGTACTATGAGGTCATTGAAAATTCCTCCCTTAACTTTCATTTGCAACAAATACTCCCTAAAAGTACCAAAATACCAACCTTATTTTCTTCTCTTCAACTAGTTTCTCTTAAACCCTAGTTAACCGAAAAATACCTCCATTCTCCAAATAAATCCAGTTAAAATAACAAGAATCGTTTTTATTGACGTAGAAAAATAAATTTATTGAAATTCTTGACCACTAATCCATTTGTGTTTTGAGGGAAGGGGTGGGAGCATAGAAAAATCGGTGTGATCATGTAGAATTGTAACAGTACTATAGTACTTGTGGCACAAGCGAGATAAAAACTAAAGAAATGGAGGGAAATTGGTAGCCTTGATCACGTAGAACTAAATCAATAAGCTATAGTTGAAAAAATTCATTTCTTTTAGAAAGCAAGTAAAAACTAAAAGTCAATGTTTTTGAACCGTTGTCAACCTGAACGATCGGCCCATTTGGTCTGAGAACCGTTCAAGCAACTGATTCCCTTTTACTCCAAACCCAGTCCTTGGACAAAAACAGTTGAATTGGTCAACGACCTGTTGACCTGAGTAGTCGAACTATCAACTAGTTTGACCTGTTTAATGGCTTTTGGTAATTTCTTATTTAATTATTAGTTTAATTTTTTATTTTTATCAGAATGAACCATCTATCAACCAGAATAGTTCCGCTTTTAGGTCATTTTTTAAAACATTGCTAAAACTAGAGATGTTGGACAAAAGAAAATTAGAGAACCAAGCAAAGTGAATAGAAGATATAGTGTTACAAGCATTTTCATGCATTTGATGAAGATTATTTTCAAGAGATTGAATCTTTATTTTTCAGAAGGAAAATTTCTTTTTAGATCTATAGAGAAAATTACTAGACAAATCTTACACTTTAAATACATTCATCCACTAAAACCCTTTAAAAACCCAGTTCATTTAATGAAATTGCATCAATAATTTTGGTCTAGAGTTCATTATTCAAAAATCCATCAAAAACAATCCACTCAAACTTCAAATAAATCTCTCCATCTTAAAATATAGAAATTATCCATTCCTTTCTCCCTTAAACCAAGAAAAAYCAAATGATACCTTAAATTTCTATCTATAAGAAAGAACCTCTATCTTTTCATATAAATATTCAATCCAACCAGAAATCTACGAGGATCTATTAGAGCAATCTAGAAGACTTCAATATCATATTTAGAAAACTAATGGAATCATAAGATTCCTAAATCGGTTCAAAGCATCTCTCATATAATACGAAACTAGCAAAACAAGCAAAACAAAATAATAATTTAGGTTGTGTTTGGATAAACTTCAGGATTTAGGCTCTCAAGTCTCAAAGCCCAAAATAGGGGTGGCAAATGGATGAATTGGGTTGGGTTGGGTGTGGATTGAGTACCAACCCACCCATATTGACCCACTAACCCATTTACCACCCATGTCTGTGGGTCAAAGAGGGTCACAACCCACCCTGACCCTGACCCACACCTAACCCACCCATTTGACCCTCTAATTCAATTATTCAAATTAAAGAAAATGCCAAAAATTGCATCAAAGTATAAAAATTGTAGGAAACACAAGAAAACATACATAAAATATGTAGGAAAATGCCAAAATTTATAAAAAAAAAAATGCACAAATATATAGAAATTACTATAAAATATGAATGATAAAAAATTCAGAAAACATATTTTTTTAGACAAAAAAAAATTAAAAATTCAGAATAATAAATAAAACAATAAAAAAATTATATATTTCAACTAAAAACAATAATCACAGGAAAAAGATGCAAAAAATGATAACAAAAATTTCTAGAAATTATATACCTCAGGTAAAAATAGAAAATTACAGAAAACACATAAAATAATTAATTTTTTCAAAAAATATATGTTTCAGCCAAAGATTAGAATTAGAATAACAGAAAAATTGCAGAAAATAAAAATAATTGTATAAAATATAAAAAATGATAAAAAAAAATCTCAAAATATTTGGCTACGGTGGTGCTTCTCGGATCAGATGGTTTCGTCTCACTCGCTAGTGTCGTCTATTCCTGACTGCTCGTCCTTGTTTCTCCTTCATTAAATCATTAGTATCGCCTGCTATGTCCAATCGCAGGCATCATCTCCTCTCTTCAATCTCTAGTTGTTGATTCAAATCTTGGGGTGAAACTTTGTAACGACTAGCTCTAAAACCTTCATCTCCCACTTATGCGAAACCATTACTGGTGGTGGTGAGAATGGTGGCAATGAGAATAGTGGCAGCGACTTGAGAGAACCCTAAATGGTGGCAACGAGAGCGGCAACAAAAATCATGGCAGTGACTTGAGAGAGCCCTAAATGGTGGCAACGAGAACAACGGCAATGAAAATCATTGGTTGTTTTGAAAGTTTAAAAACCCTAAACAGATGAAAATAAAAAATGGAGGGTCAATTGGTAACCCTCGACCCAATCCCACCCTGACCCTTTTCCCTTGACTCTAATGGGTCGAATGACCCATCTTAACCCACCATTAGAATGAATGGGTATGGGTGTGTGGGTTTTGAAATGAGTGATTTGGATGGATCAAGCGGGTTAGGGTCAAAATTGCCGGCCCTAGCCCAAAATCATGAATCCCGAATTTTAACTACCTTAGGGCTTAAATGTGTTTCAGACTGAAATTATATTGTTCTTAAAACAGTTCTTACCAAAACCATATAACACATTTTTGCTTAAATATTAATATGTTAAGAAATATTAACATACTAATATGTTAAGAAATGCTTTGACTTGGCATTGATATCGCTTTTCTAGACTATCTAGTTATTAAATTTATAATATTATGAAATTATTTGCTTAGGATTTGATATATATAAATACATTACAAGTTAGCTTAAAATATTTCATTTAAAATGTTCACAATAGTCTATTTAATCATCCTATTATTTTAAGTTAGAACCATTATATTAAAGTCTGATTTTTTTTCTTGATAAATTCATACTGAAAACTATATATATATATTAAAAGGATATGGGTGCTCTCTGCACTTAGGAAATGGAATCTACTCGTGCGAGTAGATCCCACGTGCGAGCACCCATTTCCAATAATTAATTAGTAATTAATAACAATAATTACAGTAATTAATAGTGTAATTATATAATTACTGTAATAATAATTACTAATTATGTTACTAATTAATAGTGTGATTATATTACTAATTAATTACTGTAATATAGTTACTGTAATAATAATTGCTGATTATCATAGTAATTTAAAAAATATATAATTAGTGTTTATAATTAATAATTACTGTTATTATAAATATTGTTAATAACTAGATATTTACTTTAATTTTACTTTGAATTAAAATTATAAATATTGTTATTAAAAAATGCTGTTAATAAATTTAGTAACCCAATTTTAATAATTACTGATTTTACAGTAATTTAATAAATATATAATTAGTGATTATAATTAATAATTACTGTTATTATAAATATTGTTAATAACTAGATATTTACTTAAAATTTTTACTTTAAATTAAAATTATAAATACTGTTAATAAATATAGTAATTATTGTTATATTCAAAATAATTAAAATTATAATTAAAAAATACTGTTAATAAATTTAGTAACCAATTTTAATAATAACTGATTATTACAGTAATTTAATAAATATATAATTAGTGGTTATAATTAATAATTACTGTTATTATAAATATTGTTAATAAATAGATATTTACTTTATTTTTACTTTAAATTAAATTTATAAATACTGTTATTAATAAATATAGTAATTATTGTTATATTCAAAATAATTAAAAATGTTATTAAAAGTATTGTTATTGATTATTTAATAAAATATTATAATTACTGACTATTACTAATAAATACTATTAATTTAATTTTAATTTTGGTAATTTTTAATTTAATGAATATTGTTAATAAATCCTATTCATAAATTTAATAATTACTGTTATATTAAAAATAACTAAATAATATTATTAAAACTATCATTAATTATTATTTAATTAAATAGTATAATTACTTACTATTATTGATAAATGTTGTTAATAACGGTTTGACAATCGACTGTTCGACCGTTCGATTTGAAAAGATGGCCCATTCTGACAGCAAAAAATTACGGAACCATTTTGGCCACCGGTTTTCGGGTCGACGATTTGATCATCTGGTTCGAATGGACACTCTGTTCTGATAACAAAAATTATAGGCAAAAAATTGAATTTGTGAGGTCTATTAAGTAGTATCATACATGCTATGTCATTTGAGCGTGTGACTCATATGACTCAAAAGAGAAACCGTTTTGACAACAAAAAATTATAAGCAAAAAATTTACGGAATTGTTTTGGCCACCGATTTTTAGGTCGGTAGTTCAATCGTCCGGTTCAAACGGATAGTCCATTCTAACAACAAAAATTATAGGCAAAAAATCGAGTGTGTGAGGTCCATTGAGCAGTACCATACATGTTATGTCATTTGAGCGTGTGACTCATACGAGCCAACAATGGAACTGTTTTGGCCACCGGTTTTTTGGTCGATGATTCGACCGTCCGGTTCGAACGAACGAGACCCGTTCTGATAACAAAAATTAAAAAAATAAAAAAACAGCCAAAAACCATTGAACGGATCAATAGGTTGATGGTTCGACCACTCAGGTCAATGGGTCGTTGATCGATTCAATGCTTTTTGGCTAGGGACTAGGATTGGGGTAAAAGAAATTGGTTGCCTAAACAGTTTCCAATTAAAAAAACCGGATTACCCATTCTGACAACAAAAATTACATGCAAAAAATTGAGTGTGTGAGGTCCATTAAGCATTACCATACGTGTTATGTCATTCGAACGTGTAACTTATACAACCTAAAAACGGAACTGTTATGGGCACCGGTTTTCGGGTCAATGGTTCGATTATTCAATTCGAAGGGTGGCCCGTTCTGATAATAAAAATTAAAACAAATAAAAAATGACAAAAAACCATTAAACGGGTTAACGGTTTGATTCAACGATTTTTGATTACAAACCGAGATTAGAATAAAATGGTCAACAGATCAATGGTTCAACTGTTTAAATCAATGGATCATTAACCGATTTAATGATTTTTAGCCAAGAACCAAATCAACGGGTCGACGGATTGATGATTCCATTCCAGCACTTGCGAAGCAGGCCCCTCCGCTAGTTTCTATATAAATTGTATGGTTGGGTGCCGACTACCGGGTGGTTGCAGATTTGGTGTTTGCTTAGCAGGAATAAAAAAAAAAAAAAAGTAATTCGTCAAATCAATTGGAGATTTGGAGTTTGGTTGATTGGTTCTTTTAAAAAAAAAAAGTCAATTGGTTAGTACCTCCTAATCCTATTGTAGTCTGTCTAAAGCCATGCTTCATTCCGCCATTTCGTCAAACAGTTACTACGCAAGACATCGTTAAGTCAATCTTCAGATGGAAAAACAGATGAAGCACCCATGATCAACATCGAATTGTTAGTACTTTGTAATCTTCATATTACGAGAACGAAAGCCCTCATGCACAGTTATCAAGTAAAGACAGAATGACCCAAGCAATCGTTTTCCTGCCCCATGTAGAATCTGAATCAGGAGTTCAGGATCAAACATCTGATCAACTATATTATCTGTGGTTATTTTTCTCACAAACTCAGTGGATTTATTCCATTTTATTTTCAATAGAGGAAAGCAACAAAAGGTTACCACGATAGAAATGGTTAATATTAACCCACTAAATGCCGGAACGGAATCTGCTCCTACAAAGGGCGCCTCACATGTACATTCACCGTACATTGAAAATATCTCTCATGAAAAATATCAAATACGGAAGATATTCTCAATGCATGATAGGATGTGCGTGTGAGACATCCGGTCTCGGTAGAAACATTGGAACCTTGGCTAGGACATTACGTCAAGGTCATTTTCCTCGAACGACAACACAGAAAGAGGAATTTTGCAGAGTGTTCTTCCGTAAATGAAGTTAAACACGCAAGAGTAGTCAACCGTCCGATCATTTCGGTGGCCTCTGGCTCAAAACTCGCAGAAGTACTAAAACAGGGGTGACGCCATCTACAATTAAATATGTTTAAATTAGAAGGACTGAAGCACGCGAAGACACTGATGACTGAGAGCTTTCAAGCATGATTTAATGGTTACTTGTGGTCATTACCAAAACCAGGTAAATGCACCGCATGACTTTGAATGAAGAAGAATTGCTGGATAATTGTTTTTTATCCAATTCGACCAACCTCATGTTAATACCTTTCCGGATTCTGCTGCTTCGGAAAGTCTTGCTATTGCTCTGCCATTTTGCTCCGCTTGAAGCTTCAATCGATTCTCTTTAAGTCTATCATTTGGGGCTTCAAAGTCTGATATGCTTGACTTCTTTCGGGAATCGCCACCTGGGTATCCCTTTATTCGCAAAGAAAATGCTCCTTTTTTCGGAGAAAGCAGCTCCCTGTGTTACTTTGATTGCACAAGGAGCTGTTTTTTCATATCTTAAACCCATAATTCTCAATTAGTCTTCCTTTATTTTTCCTGTATATTTGTGCTTGCAGATGTTGTAAGAGCGGTGTGGGTTTTTACTCTTTTTGTGAATTTGTCCTCTGGGCATTTGTTGGATTTATTCTGGAAGCTGAGTCTTCTCATATCTTCCTGAACCTACATAGAACCATTAATCCCATTCTGCTTGTATATGAAAAGGTCTCTTAGTTAGGTGTAGCTGAATTTGTAGAAATTATCGTCTACTTTTCTGAAGTAATTGAAGAATTGTTGGGGTTGCAGAGAATTTCAAAATAATGATAATCAGGCTTTTCAAATTGTTGTTGTTTCATGATTCGGAATGATGATCCATTGAAAAAAAGGGTGATCATGGATGACGGAGGGGTAGACACTTCAGATCAAGTTTTTCCATCAAATCCTGATGTTTCCACCGATATCCAGGGATCAACATCTTTAGACGTATTGCTTGATGAAATTTTGAAGAGCACTCGGACATGTACTCACACTCACACCTGCAACCTCCCCGGCCCTGATGCCGCACACACTCATACTTGTTATCATACACATACCCAAGTGTTTGCATCTGAGGAAGACGACACGCCAAATCACAAGCAGCAGTCAGTTACAAAATCTAAGAGGTCTTCAGGGAACAGGGAAGCTGTAAGGAAATATCGAGCGAAGAAGAAGGCACACACAGCTTACTTGGAAGAGGAAGTCAAAAAGCTGCGCCTCCTGAATCAACAACTGATCAGGAGATTACAGGGGCAGGCAATGCTTGAAGCTGAGGTTCTGAGACTGAGGTCTCTGTTGATTGATCTTAGAGGAAAGATTGATAATGAATTAGATAATTTGTCTTCCCAAAAGCACTATAATCGTAGTACTAGTTTTAAGGAGGGAAATGGGGGGATACAATCTGTTGATGGAAGAATTGGTCTAGAGTGCAAGACCAATGCCCCGTGCCTTCATCCAGACATGGGGCTATCTGTACAAGCTGGAATTGGTGTAAACAAACAAGTGGTTGTCAATTGGGAAGGAAGTTGCCAACCTCCAATTGTAGACTGCAGGGTTAGCACAAACAGAGATGTGGGTCAAAACTTGGCAAGTGGTGAAACACATCCTGATTGCTCAATGCCAGGCACCTTGGATGCATTGGGGACCTTGGTCTCATCTACATCTCAAGCTGAATAAAACAAAGAACATTTTCTATAATTACATAATGCTGCCTATGAAGCTCACTGTAGATCATCTTGCTTTGGTGTTCTGCTACAGGTAGTGAACTTACAGAGTTTATGTATAATATATCAAAGGCAGTAAGTGATAGTATTTATAAGGTTGACTTTAATAAGGAAGCATGGGCTGCCTGTCTTGTACATAAAACCTCCTTTTGTTCTAGATGGATGTAAATAAAATATTGTGCAATCCTGTTCCTAATTGTTAGGCCATAGAAACCCTCTGGGGCAGTTATTGTTGTAGAATTGTAGGAAATGAAGACTACAAGTCTGTTGATGTTCCTCATGGGATATGATGCATATATCCCCTTAAAGCTAAGAGGGAGGCACAATATATCCTCCGATTCTGTCACATAACCAAAGTTGTCAGATGAGTGGATCACATATTACAGTTGGCCTGGCTCTGTTTAAATTTCGTACCCAGAGAATAGAAGGTGATGTAAAGGAATCCATGTTCCTTCATAGAGCCAATACACAATATAAAGCTTTAACAATCTTACTTCCACAAGTCATATATTTGCTTAGGTGATCCATACATTGAAGCCACATTTTTTTTGGTAAATTACACTGGAACCATTGGAGTAAGTTCTGTACATTCTCTTTTGATGGTTCACTCTCTAATGAACTATTGCAGGAGTAGTTCTGTTGAATCCTCTCCTATGTGTCACATAGAAACACATCAATACTCCATTTTAAAGTTTCTTATTGGTGAATGGTGGAAGGTGAAAGTAACAATTAATTTTGGCATCCATTGCTTTGCAAAAAAGAGAATTTAAAGTATGCTTGCCAGACTAGTCAGGTATGATTGATCTTTCATTTTATTGCAAATGAGATTTCAAGCTGGTACACAAAATGTCTATAGGCCCTTAGCTTTTCTCAGAACCCATCCTATGATTCACTGTCCATGAAGAGTGTATTATCCAAACAATTGTAGAAAATGCAGTAACATTCAACATGAGATTTAGGTAGCTTTTGGTAGGGAACAACTATTTTAAGCTTTGTAGAAGCTCAGAAGTCAGAATAACTAATTTCAGTTGTCATTATCTCTAAAGATTACACTGTTATCAGGATTAACTGAATTGGGAGAGCAGAACTAGAAACTCCACTTCAAGGATTGAGACTGACAACCTATTTGATTCTTGTGATTTGACAGAAGGGGACTCTAAAACCATAATAGCTTGGCTGAGGGGTGAAATGGCTGGATCATGGAACTTCAGAAATAGATCAAAGACTCTTTTTTTTGGGTCCCTCAGTCTGCTAACTCATGCAAATTCACTAGCCCATGAAGGGGTAATGAGATACTGCTTACAAGTGGGGTGGAATTAGATATCCATTTGATTAAATTTCTACTCCTTGATCTCTTAGGTGTTGTGAGTAACTCAATAATATATTGTTGTTAAAATTGTAAAATAGTTAGACATGATGTAATACTGCACATAAAGTGTTTGTTCTCTCTATTATTAATAAAATATTGTCAAGTAACTAATGAAAAAAATTACACTACTGTCAGAACTCAGTTGTCCTAATAGACCTTAAAGGATTGTTCACCTGGCTGAGCATTCTGCTACCAGCAATCACCATCCAATTCATCCCATCATTCTACAAATTATGTGCATTTAGTCATGAAGAGATTCCTACTATTGGAAAATGGCGTCCACCTTGTGACTCATGAAATCTGGAATTCCTATAATTTCCCAAACATCCTTCATTCCTAATAACTAAGAATTATTCTTATTTACTCATCAAGTGTAAGAAAGTGAACTACTTAGTTTTCTTCTAATGGAAACTAGTTGGGATCTATAAAATCATTAGTTCAATCTTCACATTCCTGGTTATAGTGCCATGCTAAATGCTGTTTTTTTATATGAAAATAAAACTTAGTTAAAACCAAACAAGGATACAAGAGGAGCACAGAGTACCCTTGTACTTGGCAGGTTGTCAACTTGGTATCTTCCATATACCACCTATATTGAGGGGATTCGCTCCATTTGTCCAAGACTGTTAAGCACCGGGCCGGGTCAAGGAATTCTTGACTATGACTTCAAGGGATTACTTCGAGATGACATCGAGGCATCTTTGAGAGGAGGTGGATCGGTGGTGAATTTAGTACTCTGCCCACTGTTGTTCTAGTTTAGTCTCAGGGAAGAAGAACTGCATAAAAAATAAACACCTAGCAAATTGTCATATCTATAAATTGTCCAAACTGAAGGACTTACGAAAGCTTCCACCTTTAGCGGTCTCTCCACATATATGACTGACTACCTTTATCCTAAGTTTTCGTAGGATTCCACCACCTTATACATTAGAAAATAATAGCCAATCTGTCGCATTCTATCAAGAGTAATTTGCTCAAAAGGTAGATTATGTATCTTCACCCCCTCTTATCATACCAAAGAAAGCCATAGTAAGGTGTGGTGCCTTTATGGTAATTGGAAAACCTTAGCCTCTGGCTCACTTCATAGGAGATGAGGTATGTGGGAGGCATGCCAATGCTTAGTTGGCTACTTTATGTATTATACGTTTTTAAATAGGCAAAATATAATTTTGATGTTTTCTTTTTTCCGGTAAATTGAAAGGTGTTACACAAGATGGGGGGTAGCACGTCTCTAAACATCACAAAAACAAATGAAAAGTAGAAGAGCGAACACTAGACATGACAGTAGTTAATATTGTGATCCATCTGCACACCAAGATGATGACACTCCTCAATGATATTCCTTAATCTCTACAGGGGTTCACCTTTTGAAGAAGGCAGTTGATGATGAAATTGGAATCACCCTTAATAATAATAGGCAGACGCCGCTGACCACAAAAGATGAGAGCAACGTTGTGGTTTTCCCAAGCAGCCTAGGCTTCAGAAAGGTTAATAGAAGTTACACTAATAGAGTATGCTTTCACATTCAGGACCCTACCAAAATAGTCCCCTAGTAATGTGCACCACAGAGCAAAATCCATTTAGCTTGCATGAGGCATCAAAATTAATTTTTATAGTATCCTCATGAAGAATTTTTCATCAAATAGGCGACCATTCATTATGAGTATTTATAGATAGGGGTGTCAACGGTATTCAAAAATTCGATTTTGAATTCGATATTTGACATAATCAAATTGAATTTCGATAATTTGAATATCTAATTGGTCGAATTCGGATATGACCTAATTCGATTCGATAAACATCCGAATTCGATCGATTATTTAATTCTTATATATAATATATAAAATATTTTATATAATTTATATATATATATATAATGATTAAGTTATATAAATAACTTATATATTTATATACTTTATATCAATAAAATATTTATTTTATATATTTATTAATTATCTAAAATAATTAATTAATTGAATTTGAATTGAATCGAATATTCAAATATTTAATCGGATTCAAATTTGGATATTAATTTTCAATATCCGTCGGATATCAAATCAAATTTGGATATCGGATTCGAATTTAGATATTGCCTGATCTGATTCGCATCCGATCCATTTACACCCCTATTTACAGAAACATGATTTCCACCCAAACAAGATTTTATATCCATAAGGAAATTAAGATCTCTATCGATTAGGGTAAGGAGCATTAGATTCTTTTTCATTTTTGTTTTGTAAAGGAACCACAAGATAACCACATATTTCTCTTTAATTTATCACTCACCATAATCAATACAAGTGTTAGAAATTTTTGTCCACCAATCACGAATTGAGTTATCATCATCATAAGGACAACCACCATTTTTGCTGATGGTCAGGCACACTTGCTTGGCTTATGAACATTTAAGAAAAATGTGGTCCATATCCTCATCCTCACCACAAATGGAACAAGCACCATCAATGTTACAATTGCTATGAATAAGAAGATTTTTAATGGGGACTTTATTAATAAGAACAAGAAACATGAATACCTTAATCTTAGGGGGGCAAAGGATTCTCCAAATGCTTTAGAGATAATTATCTAGCACATGATTTTCCTGATTTGCTAAACACTCACAGATTTCACTATGTACTTACCATTATAAGTACGCCTCCTAATCATTTTGTCTTCCATCATAGGAATAGAAGGAAGAATAATAGGCTTGATCCTCCACCTGTTGACCCCGACAACAAAGAATGAATTGGTTGTTCATTTCAACTATTTCTCTCATTAACAATACCATAATTGATTAGAAGATTCAAATTGTCAATGTGATCTTAGTCCACTTCATTGACAAGACGGGTGTTATTAACCCAAACACCAGTCCAAAATTTAACCTTTTACTATCACCAATGGTCTAGCCAATACCTCTCTTAATCACATCTCTCAAAGAAAGGATATTTCTCTAAGCCCAAGAAATACCCTTTTTAGCATTGGCATCCCAAAAATTTTGTCTTTTAAGGTTTTTATTTGATACCACCCTCATCCACAAGCTTTCTTGATTTGTCAAAATACGCGAACCGAATTTTTCAGACAGACATTGTTCATCCATCTGAGATTTTTTATCCCAAGACCACCCAAAATTTGAGAGTACAAACGTGTTTCCAATTTGTAAGGTGAATTGGTTTTCTATTGTTTGATTTATACTAAATAATTTTTTTTTTTTGGATCTTATTAAGCTCCTCAATCACGTTACTAGGAATTTTGAATGATTTCATAATGAATTAGGGCATCATGTAGGTGGTAAAATTAAGGGTTTCTAGCATGTAAGGGCAACTTTTTGCCCTAAATATCAATAAAAAATAATATTTTTATAAAATAACTAAAATAGGATAACTTTTTTGAAAAAATATCAAGAA
>NW_010729133.1:1509158-1523929 GCF_000365185.1 Nelumbo nucifera | reverse complement strand
TCGACAAAGGAAATGCCGACATCAGTCTCTCATCACTCATCAAACCATGAAACTAGTGAACAAAGAAACTGCATAGAGACATATATATATATATATATATATATATATAATGCCTCTAGCAAGGACTGAATTATATCGTGAGAACATCACCCAGAGTAACCTTGTCTTCATCACGCATGGCCCATTCATTGACATTTGCTGCAAATTGAGCTTTTGCACTAACACCTCCCGGCATGTTAACGTTCAGACTTGTAACTCAAACCTTCACTGCTTGTATCACAACTACATCACTCTGATCGACTGGCTTCCCCAATTGTAATTGCATGAGGTCCGTCACCGGTACCCCCTGCCACAGTTGTCATCGGTGCACCTAGTAGGGTGTATTGTCCAACCACCTATTAGAAACAAGCACAGAGGCAAAGGAAGAGGAAGATGATGAATAGTGTCACTGCCCTTCCTTGATATTTTTCAAAAAAAAAGTTACCTTATTTTGGTTATTCTATAAAAATATTATCTTTTATTGATATTTAGGGCAAAAAGTTGCCCTTATCTGCTAGAAACCCTAAAATTAACAAGAGTTAATTTACCTACAAGAGAAATAAAGATACAATGCTATACAAGTCAGAACATTAATATACATGCCTATTAGTTTACAATAAAGAGAGTAAAATTATAGAAATGCCCTCCATCTTCTCTACTCTCCCCATCAAATTGATGCTAGTTTGTCCATAAGAAAATTATTCCGGGCTTTGGTCATAGCTTTGGTGAAGAGATCTACAAGTTGCAAGCCTGATGAGACATGTGGGAAAGAAATGTGACCTGCAAGAAGAAGGTCATGAATAAAGTGACAATCTACCTCAATATGCTTAGTACGCTCATGAAATACCGGGTTGGATGCAATCTTGATAGCACTCATGTTGTCAGCAAACAGAGGGATAGTGGATGAATGATCAATGTCATATCATGAAGTAGAGCCTTGAACCAAATTATTTCACTGCATACAGAGGGCATTACTCTATACTCTACTTCTAAATGACTTGGAAATCATTTGTTATTTCTTGCATTTCCAAGAAATCAAAGAATCACTAAGAAATATACACCAAGCAGTAGTAGAACGATGAGTGTTAGGGAAACCTTCCCAATCAACATCTGCATAAGCTCTCAGAGCTAAGTAGAGAAGAAGATGAGAAAAATTAGCCATGGGACACCGTTCCCTTGACATAATGAATGATCCAGAGAACTGCTAATAAATGGGACTGGTGTGGAGTAGATATAAACTGACTCATGAGCTGAACAATGTATGAAATATCCAGTCTAGTCATAGTCAGGTAAATAAGACTACCTACAAGCTGTCAATATAAAGTAGCATCAAGAAGGAGCTCACCCTCATCCTTACTCAACTTATGGTTAAGCTCTAACGGTGTATCCACTTGTTTGGAATTAGTCAACTAAGCTAGTGCAACTAAATCAAAGGCATATTTCTATTAGTTGACAAAATAATCTTGAGGACATCGTTGAATAGCA
Organism: Nelumbo nucifera; assembly: GCF_000365185.1. The sequence continues at coordinate 1,522,405 of NW_010729133.1, read as the reverse complement.
AGACCAAGAAATAGGTAATCGACCCAAGTTATTTCATTTTGAAGGAGTTGCTGAGAAGAAGCTTCAAGTTATTAATACTTTCCATATCATCTCCGGTGATGAGGATATCATGAAAATATACTAGGAGTCAACCCTTGTGCTGGCTTGAGGGTAAAAGAGAGAATAATCTAAAGCACTTTGCTGAAAATTAGCCTCCAACACCATTGTACAAAAGAGGTCAAACCAAGATCGTGGAGTTTGTTTAAGACCGTATAATGGTTTCTTCAGTTTACACACTAGAAGATGATTATCACAGTATCTAAGAGATGGTTTCATATAGATTGTCTTTTGTAAATGCCCATGGAAGAAGGCATTATTGACATCCATCTAATGAATTGTTCATTATTAAAGAGCAATGATAGCCAAAAGTTAATGGGCAATTGTCATTTTAGCCACTAGAGCAAAAGTTTTATCATATTCAATACCATATTCTTACTTGTAGCCTTGAGCAACCAAGTGAGCCTTATATCTGTCTAGAGTACCATTTGATTTGAGTTTCACTAATTAAACCTATCGGCTACCAATGATAGAGGCATTTAGGGGAGGAGAGACAAGTTCTCAGGTACCATTCTCCAATAAGGCTTGAACCTCTGAGTCCATGGCATTTATCCAGTGCTTAACTTCTATAGCCAGATTGTAAGACTTAGGAATGTTTATAGAGGGCAAAACAACAAAAAATGAGTTGTAAGTAGAAAAGAAGTCATAGCAGTCAGGTGGTAGAGAAATATGCGAAGAGTGACGCAAAGGAACAGGTGAAGGCAAGTCAATAGGATGAGAGAATAAACTTAAAGTAGTGATGGATGGAGAAGAATGACCAGTCACTAGTGTTGGAGGTGGAGGTATAGGCAATGAATGAGTTGGATGCTTCCTGAAATAAACCTGAAGTTGTTGAGGATTGAGAGGAGGAGGATCACCTATAGAGCCAAAATGATGCAGAATAGAAAAATATGGTTCAACCAATTTACTAATATGTTCAAAGAAGAAAAGGTTCTCAAGAAATATGATATTACGAGATATGTGCAGCCTATGAACTTTAGGATGTTGGATTTATGCGTTCATGGGAAGGAAGATGGAAAAAGCAGACACAACCAAAGACACAAAGAGTGGACAGATTTAGTGGACAATGAAACAAGGATTGATAGGGAGAGGAATTTCCAAGGACAGAAGTGGAAAGAATATTAATGAGGTGTACAATAGTGCAGGTCGCTTCCACCCATAAGGTAATGGGAACATGGGAGTCTTGTAACAAGGATCTCACCATGCTAGCAATGTGACGATTATTGTGCTTAAATACCCCATTTTGTTGAGATGTACTTGGACAAGACCTTTGGGACTAAATGCCATGTTTTTAAGATAGGTTTGAAACTCACCATTCTCACCATTAAAGTACTTTCTCCTTGAATCTGACCTCATGATGTTTATAGTACTTTTAAATTGGGTCATAACCATAGCATGAAAGTTCTTAAATGTGGGAAAAACTTCTGATTTATTTCGAAGAAAGTAAACACATGTGTATCTAGTACAATTATCAATAAAGAATACTATATATTTGTAACCCAAGGGTAGAACAATAGGAGACGACCAAACATCACTGTGAATAAGGTAAAAAGGTGTAGAATCATGTTCAGTAGAAGATGAAAAAGGCAAAACCTGACTTTTACTATAGAAACAAGTTAAGCAAGATTTATCAACATTCTTAAATGAAGAAACAATCATAGGCAAACAACCAAAAGAAAACAAATAGTCCAAGTTTTTAGCATGAGTGTGGCCCAAACGTCTATGCCATAAGTGCCACACATTATTACAAGAAATAGAAGAAAAACTAGAAGTAGTAAACAAAAAATAAGAGTCTAATGTAGTTCTCTTATTTTCAAATTCCAGGGCAAACAACCTCCCAAGCTTACGTCCCTTCCCCTTCAGCTCTCCAGTGTATTGGTCTAGGATAAAAAAAAACAATCACAAGTAAATAGAAAATTATTGCGACCATCAACAAGTTGTCCAAGAGAAATAAGACTAGTAGTCAACTTAGTCACAAAAAAAGTTTTGGGAGATGTAAGGGTGTAGACTCAGAAGTGGAATGAAATAAATCATCACAACCACATATAGGAAGAAAATCACCATTAATAGTAATAATGTGATTAACAGAGGTGCAGGGTTTAGAAGAATGAGTAAAGGAAGCTCTAGTCATGTGATTTGAGGCCCTAAAGTTAATAATTCACATGTATGAATAAGAAGAACAAGTAAGCAGACTTACTAGCCATCCCAATAGTAGAAAAGGCAGAGGAAATAGCCAAGGACATAAGATCATGAATCTTATCTTCAGTTAACTTTCCTTGTGAATCAGTTTTGTGAGCTAATGAGGAAGAAGCAGTATCAGTTGGAGTTGGTTCAGCTGAGGCTTGGTAGGCCTTATGTTGTCCTTTCTTGGGAGGCCTAATTGAGCATTCCACTATAATGTGTCACTGCTATTTACAATAGGTGCAAAAATTTTTCTTCGTACAATGAGATGCTCATGCCCAAATTCTTTGCATTCCTAGTATTGTAGTTTTGAAAAGTCCTTCCCTTTCTATTTGGTATCCAAGAAAATAGTATCTATTCCATGCTCTTTCTTCTGATCAAGAGAAGACTGAGTAAGAAGCCATGTTTTCTCTTGTAATAACTTTCCAAGTAATATGTCAAGATCAGGTACATGCTCTCTATTGAGTATGTTTGATCACATTGTTTCATAATCAAATCTGAGGTGCATCAGAAAATGCATAATCTTTCTCTTACTAAGGCGTTTCTTCATATTTTCACACAACAATCTATAGAAAGATCTCCAAAGTGAACGAATTCATATTCACTCTAGAGGTTCACAAAGCTAGCATAATACTCTTGAATCCATTTCTCTCATTGAGCATATGAAAAGATATCAACTTCAATATGATATTGTCTAGACATATTTGATTGCTAATAAACCTTTTCAAGATATTCAAACATGTCATGGGCATATTTGAGACCCTTCATTGGAATACTGACATCCATTGTTACAGAACCAAGAATCCAGGACACAACCAGTGCATTCTTAGTTTTCCATTGTTTCAGTCCTTTAACATCACTAGCATCGGGTATGGATGTAGAGCCATCAATATAGCCCCACATACCCTTCCCTTCAACAAAATATTAGAAGTGAAACTTCCAAAGGGCATAGTAACTTTCATCAAATATGAGTGAGATGATTTCATTCTTTTCAAGACCTATATCAAATAAAACCCAAAGAAAATAGCTAAAGCAAGCAATATAAATTGAGAACCAATCCTAGAGAGTCAAAAAAGAAGAGAAGAAACCTCTTACAATCAAGTAAAGGTGTCTAAAGCACAACAAGACTGAGATCTAAAATCACAGTCCAAAAAGAAAAGACTGATTGTTGCCACTTAGAAGAGATCTATAGATCTCTTTATTTCTTATCCAAACTTAATGTAACTTTCAAAATATGCAGAACAAGGCCATGAAACACTTCCTTTCAAATTTTATCACAAACTAAGGCCTTTTAAGAGAGATCCAATGAGATTTCTCTTGCTAGTTGCGTAGAACAGAGAAGACTGGTTCTTAGATTGATCAAAACAATCTAGAACCAATTGCAGAAGTGAAGAAACCTCAAATAGTCCGAAATAAAGTGAAAAAAGATTAAAGAACAACCTACTCTGATACCATGTTAGTTTGTGTGTGTGTGTGTGTGTGAGAGAGAGAGAGAGAGAGAGAGAGACTTCAGATCTATTATGATTGATTAGTATAATCGAACCAACCCAAAAAATAGAATTTATATTAATAAGAGAATGAATAGGATTATCCTTACAAAAAAAAATAAAGGTACAATGTTGTACAAGACAGAACACTAATATACACGCCTACTAGTTTATAATAAAAAGAGTAAAATTACATAACTACCTTCCATCTTCTCTACACTTTAGAACCCATTTAATCCATTAGGCATGAAACCTAAATTTGAACAACACCCTCTCAATAGAATCCCATTAAAGCTTATCATAAACCTTCTCTATATCAATTTTACAAACTTCATGTAATGAAACATTTCATGAGCAATGAGAATATTGTTAGTGCTTTGCTTATTAAGTACAAAAGCACTCTAGAATGGGAATATAATGTTATCTAAGTAAGATTTGCGATGATTCACCATGAGTATAGACCAAAATTTTAAACCATAGAGTATAAACCAAAATTTTAAAAGAAAAGTGCATTTAAACCATAAGGACCAAGATCCTTTAGATCCTGAATGGTAAGAAGAGTATTAAGGATCTATTAATTAGTCACACTTTTAATTAGATTTTGATTGATATCATCAAAGAACAAAGATACAATAATTGATATCAATAATAGCCTCATCAATACCATAAGTGCCCTTAGCTTTAAATCTATTCTAAATATTGAAACAAAATGGCTTTGAATATCATTATTCTCGTAGATCCACTCACCTTCTTCATTCTTAATTCTAGTGATTTTGTTTCATTTTTTCTAATGGCAGTCACAATATGAAAAAATTTATTGTTCTTGTCACCCAATTTTAACAAATTAATTCTAAATTTTTGCTCCCAAAACACTTTCTCATGAGACAAAATACTATCTAATTGTTTTTGGAGAGCACAATCCTGATGAATTAGAGAATGATAAGAAGGATCATTTAATAATAACTTTTGAATGATGAATATTTCCAAAATGATTTGCATTCCATTTCTTTGATTTCTGGAAAGGAATATTTGTTTTCTTTATAAGTCGAATTAGAACCATGGTTTAAAAAAATGACCCGGACTTGGAACCGTTTTGGCCACCAGTTTCCAAGTCGATGGTCCAACCGTTCGGTTCGAACGGACGGCCAGTTCTACCAAAAAATTAAAAATAAAAACGGCCAAAACTGTTGAATGGATCGACTATTCGACCGTTTGGATCAATGGGTCGTTGACTTTTTCAATGATTTTTGGCCAATGATTGGGTTTAAGGTAAAATGGAACCGATTGCCTGGACAGTTCTCGAGCCGAACAGTGATCGTCTGGATCAATGACGGTTAAAAAACCATGTCTGGAACCATTAATTTGACTATCCTAATCACATTTCACAATGTCTACAAGTTTAGGCTCATTACGCCACATAGCCTTAAATCTAAAAGGCTTAGGACTCGACATTTGATGAACACAAGTACCAAGGAGGAGCGGTGTGTGATCCGATGCAAGAAAAAGGATGATGAAAAAGGTAACCATTAAGAAATTCACACCTCCAAATATCATTGATTAAAATTCAATCCAGTCTTCCCTTAATAAAAGAGTTTTTCCAAGTAGACTACATTTCCCTCGTATCCAAATCAAATAGATTATAATCATTAATAAGATTATTAAACTCACGTGTTTAACTTGGGAAGACACTCCCCCCTCTCCCCTCCCCCACATTTGTTTGAGCTATCTCTAATTGAATTAAAATCACCAATAAGGCTCCACACTCTCTCTAAAGTAATAGCAATTTCTTTTATACAATTCACTAACGGTTCTTATTTATTGGGAGGAGCATAAACAAAGGTATCATTTTGTGGCCATTAATGATAAAATGAACAAACCTGTCATTAGATAAAATGACATTTACAATACATTGGCTTGAGTCCCATGATATCCAAAGACCCTCAGAAATACCCAGACTCAACAAAGGAACTATCAAAAGGAAGAGACTCGATATTTTCTTTTTCTTTTCTTTTTTTTTTTTTGCACAGTTAGGATTGTCTCTAGTTTCCATAAGAAAACAAACAATATTTTATGAGATATAGATATTTCAAGCACATGACGTCTAGGACAAGGCCGACTAGCCCCTCTAACGTTCCAACTCACAATCCATATCTCTAATCAATTTTGCAACTATATCCATATTGTCTATTGTTTCATGAAGTTTTGAACTCTTATCATACTCAATTAACATCTGTTTACCATTAACTTCACTATTCAGGTTGTTTTCCCAAGTTCCATTCTTCTCTAGCCCTTCCCAATCATCTTCCATGGTAGCATCACCACCTTCTTTCAACCTTTTCAAGGTGCCAACAGTTGGTTGATAAGGTGGGGATAAATCTTACATGTACTAGGGTTTGGGAGTGTTATGGGTTTAGGGGATGGACTACCTTGTTGTATAACCCCGTGAAGAAAAACAAATGCCAAAAAAACAAACTTGGCCTAGTTGGTAAGACTTGCTTGTTGTAGTGGAGACTTGGGATAGAATCCCACCTGCACCAGAGTTGAGAGGTTATGGGTTTGGAATTTGCTACCTGTTGTGAAAAGGAAAAAAAAAAACTGGAATAGTGTGGGCAGGGAAAACTTTGGTTGTTACTTATAAAAAAAATAAATTGATTGTTTGGGGTCAATAATTTCGGCTACTTTCTCATGTGGGCAAATCAAGCCATCCACTAAAGTAAGGGATCTTGAACTATCCATCTGCACGATAATCCAATACACATTAGGTTGCGTTTATTTGTGGTGCAAAATGTCATTGTCACTACCGATTCGATTTTGTCTACATTTGGATGGAGTGTAAAATGTGATCGGTGTAAAATGTCACTTCCAGTTCGGTTTTGTCCGCCTTTGGATGGAGATGAGGTTTATATCATAAACCAATGTAAGTGATGTTTTACATCGACTATCGATGTAGTATTACATCAATAATCACCTTTTTCGGTATTCACTTTTTCAATAATTTAGAAATTTTCAAATGATTCGGTGTGAAACTCCATTGATGGAGTTTTACATCGATAATGTTTACATTGTAAATAAACACAAACTTAGTTTAATATGCCATTTTCTATAAGGAAAATTCCCGATTAGTACCATGTACTTTGGGTGTAATGTAATGTTAGTCCCTGAACTTTAAAATGCAACAATTCAATACTTGAACTTTCAAAACGTGTCAATCCAGTACCTATCGTTGACCAGTCGTTAGTTATGTATATCACATGATGACATGTGCAATTTAAAATTTTTGAAAATGTTAAAATTACCCTTCAAAACATTGTTCATCATCTTCTTCCTTATGAATTAAGATTGAACCAAAGCAACAGTGAACAACCCCAAACCCGGGTTGCATTTGAAACTTTCCAACAATTGAATCATGTCTTTGTGCGACAAATGACAGCTATCTCAGCATTGTCCAACATACATGAAGACATCTACACCAGCATAGAAAGAAAGAAGGTGGCAATAGTGATTCTTCCATTCCACAAGCATCAGAGGCTCGATGGTGCAATGGAGACAACAAGAACAAACTTTAGGTGGGTCAACCAAAGGGTCCTTGATCAAGCTGCATGCTCTGCCATTACATTTGGTCCTTTTTGCAGCAATGATTCAAGAAGAAAATTAGATGACACCCGAAGGACATTTGTGTCTTTTTGTTTGCCACTTAACGGTTGGTTAACGACATGTATTAGATTGACACGTTTTAAAAGTTTGGGTACTGAATTGTCGCATTTTAAAGTTCGGAGGACCAAAGTAACACTAGGCCCAAAATGTGAATTTTCCCTTTATATAACTTTGTATGACACCTATACAATCAACCATGGTCCTCATTTGGGCTTAGTTTTGTCGGACTTGAATAGGAGAGAAAATCAGTTTTACCACTTATCAAACTGGTTAGCTCATTTAGGCTGCATTTGGCATTCCTTATTTTAAGGATTTGTCTCATTTTTTGTAATTAAAAATTCATTGTTCATAGAAGCGTTTTAATTGAAAAAGGGAGATAAGTCCTTAAAATAAAGAATGCGTGGGATTTGCTCCTCACACAGTGCGCATCACTACGATCTCACAGGCACACCCCATCGTTAGACCTGTTCATGGGTCGGGCTCGGGCCGGGCTTTCACTCTGTATTAACAGATTTTTCTAAGGCTCGAGTCCGAGCCCGACCCTCATAAAAAGCCCGAAGCCTAGGCCTGAGCCCGAGCCCAAAATTTATCCCATGTTGTTACTATTGCTGAAACGACTGAATAGAGAGAGAGAGAGAGAGAGAGAGAGAGTGAGAGAGAAATTATAAAGAAAAAATAAAAAAATGTATATATTAAATTATAAATATATATATTTCAATAAATATTATATTATTTATATATTTTATATAATATATAAAATACATATTATGTATTTTATAAAATATATAATGATGAGTCGGGCCAGGCCGGGCTCGGGTTGGACTTTTTTGACAAATCCCAAGCCCGGCTTGTAACACAGTCGAACTTATTGTGTTAGGCCCGAGGTCAGGCCTGCGGGCCTAATTACATGACCAAGCCCGACCGGGGTGTGGGCCAGGCCGGGCCATCGGACTACTCAGCCCATGAACATGTCTACCCACCGTGCATTGGGAATATCTCCCATAAATAATAATATACAAGTATGGGAGATATACGAGGTCGATGTGAGGCGCAGATCTGGTCTCGCCAATTACAGCCTTGGATCATATACCGTCAATTAACCGGGACCCAGAAAGGTAACCAGGTCCCTTGGTTCACCGGTTCAACCGTCCAGTCTGGCCTGGTCCGAATGAAGACGATCACGAATTCACCCGAATCCGTCACGTTGAAACTTGAAACTGCTGAACTGCATCTAAAATCCAAGTTCTTAACTGGCTCAAGAACGGTAGTTTCACTGTCTCTAAACGCACGCCACTTGACCTTTAAAGATGACGAGGTTGATCAATTTCGTGCGCCGGAATTACAGAGCTGTTCGAGACGCAGAGTTGCTTCAAGTCTTGCAATCGGAGCTCAAATACGAGCAATCTTCGAGCACGTTTCAGGTGATTCAAGCTCCATGAATCCACAGACGTAAAAATTAAGAATCCCGTCTGTAAAACCCTAGCTGTTCATAGCTAGTTAAAGTTACCGTAGCGACCATAACAATGATCTCTTAAGAACACATTTAAGTTGTTTTGCTCTTTTGTATGTGGTAACCTTGATATCTTCGGCAGAGGCGTCAGGCCGGTTCTTTGGGGGATTTCGTATTGGAATGGGACGCACCTCAGTCCCAAGACGTGGTTCTGAGGAGGAGATATGATTGGGGAGAAGAGATCGCCATTTCAGCTTTGCTGGGTCCTAATGCTCTTGAAGGAGAGGGTTTGCTGCCAAGGCAAGCTTTGATGAAAGTTTGCGTGAAAAAGCAGGGACTGAACTCTGTTCTGCAGTTTGATTGTCGTATTTCAAGGAAAGGTGATGATGGATCTGAGTTTTCCATATACAATGCCTATCACCATCCATCTTCGAATTGCTTTAGAGATTCGGACTACAGAGGCCCCTTATTCAGGTCATATTTTGGTTATCGGTTCCTTTTCTTGCATCTATTGGAGAAGAAGTATTAAGATGAAATTGTTTACTGAACTTTTGTTTCATTGTGAAATTTATATGTTTTACATGAGTTCCTTTAGGAGCTTCTTCTGGGAACATACAAGTCTTGGCCCCTTGGAGCAAAAAAAGAATGAAAAACCACAACATAATGGACCTCTAAGGAGGAATTAAAATGGTTCCAAACTTCTGAATGGTGGTGGCTTCTATTGCATGAATTTCATCTTGGGATGTTTCTTCTTAACTTTCAATTAGATTTCGGTAAATATGTAAGTAAAACATGATTGTAATTAATATGACCAGGGATACTCGTAATTGTTTTCTCAGACAGTTTCCCTTAAAGAAGCAAAGATTGAAGAAGCTGGGTTAATGAAGTGGAGTTATTTATTTATTTTAGTTTTTTTGTTAGTATTAAGGAAATAAGAGAAGAACAAAAAAGAAGGGGGTAAAATATTTGGAAAATAGGATAAAGATCTAGTTCATTTGGGTCTCGATGTAGTCAACTACCTGGCAGATACGTTATCTAAGGTTTTGTTTCATCTGCTTCTTGGACCAGTCTTGGTTGTTTTTTGATCAATAGTCTTTATGATTGTTTGATGTTTTCTTTATATTCTGGCCCTTCCTTTCACCTATATAGATGGAATGTTCTTGTACTCCGGAGGTTTCTTATTTCTGCTATTAAAAGCAACTTTACCTATGTAATGCTTGTTGTTTTGTTTAGAGCTGCTTCCTGATGTACATCTTCTCATGTACTATTTCACTTTTTAATGAATATAGTTATCTTCTCTGAAAAAATGAATCAGTTCTGCCTTCCTCTTAAGGAAGGAGGCCTGAGAATCCAAAAGATCAAAGATGTCAATATAGCTCTGCTTGGGAAGCAGATCAAGATGTTTTGGATGGATAGAGAGAATGTGGTAGAGGCGGTTGTTTGCTGCCAAATTTGGTGTCTCTAGAGGAGTTGGACTTCAGAAGACTCCCTCTCTTCCAATGGTTGCTTTGTTTGGAAGGGGGTTATGAAATTTTATGGCTCTTACAAGTTGGGGGGTGGTTGAGATCAGTGTTTTAAAAGCGAAAGGCACAAGGTGAGGCACATGCCTTTTTGAGGCAAGGCACACAATTTAAAAAAAAGCTAAAAAATCAAAAAATTCAAAAAAAAAATGCAAAAAATTCAAAAAAAATTATAAAACATAATATTAATAAAAAAATAAACTTAAGTTTTAAAATAAATGTTTTAAAATACCTATTATCTAAAATTAAAATACATAAACATTATATGTAAAGCATATTCAAATGAGAATTTAAAAATGAAATCAAACATATAAACCATTTTCAAGCATATAAAACCCACAATCTCTTTTTTTTCTCAATTGCATCAAGTAGCCAATGTGACATATTACATTCCTAATTCTGTGAGCCGCCTTTGTGCCACGCCCCTCGAGGCAAGCCCAAACAAGTCCATGTTAAGGTCTTAAATTCTTAGTTTTCACACAAAAAATAATGATTTTATAGTTTTAATTTCTTTTAAGAAGATATTTTATTAGGATGAATGAATGGACAACATTACCAAATAGGGGGTTCTTGAAGCTTCGGTGAGTGAGTGAACGCCTCGGCTAAGGCGACAAATTTTGGGCTACCAACCGCTAGACTGGTAGAGAGATTGGGCTAGGTGGCAATTCCGTCGGGGATTTATTTTGGTCCTACCAGTTGCCAGACTCAAAAAAAAAAAGGAAAAAGTGGCAAATTTTCAAAAGGCACACCAAGCGTGCGCCTTTTGAATGGGCTGCACCTAGGACTTGAGCGAGGTGCCTACCCTAAAATGCGCCTAGGCGCGCCTTTTAAATCATTGGTTGAGATTTTGGTTGGATAATTGGAGCAATGATAGGCCTCTAGCTGAGCTGTTCCCTTAACTTTTTCAGCCAGTTGAGAATAGGGATGCATCTGAGGTAGGCTATTATCAAATTCTGGGTGGCATTGTGGTTGGTCTCCTATTTTTAGGTAACAAGTAAAATGAAAAGTTATTAACAGAGAAGAAGAAAAAAGGAATACTAACAACAATGATAAGAAATCGCCCACAGACAACACCCACAAACTGAAAGAAAAAAGAGCACTAGTAGACCCTTGTCTATGCAAACCATCCAAAACCCCAAACAAGATGCACGACCCACACCAAAAATAAATGCAACCTCATAAGGAAAAAGAAAAAAGAAAAACGGTCCTAAAAACAACCATCAATCAACACCCTAACTCAACTGGCAGCTAGTGGGGGTCTACCTTTTCCTGTTAAAGAGGTGTGGAGCAAACCTATTCCACCTAGGATTGGTTGTTTTTACTAGGAAGCATACCTGGAATGAATCAACTCCTGTGACTTGCTTCAAAGAAAAAGATCAAAGAGTCTATGGAGACTCTGTTAGGGGTAGTAACCACTGTAAAGCTAGATGGAGCCAATCATTTGGCCTGGTCTTAGTCTATAAAGATTCATGTGTGTAATAGAGGGAAATGGGGGTACATCACCAAGAGAAAGAAGAAACCTACGGAGGATGACTTTACCTATGAGAGGTGGATGCAGGAGAATTACACAGTAGTGGATTGGTTAGTAAATTCCATGCAACCACATATTAGCCAACACTACCTGCGGATGGAGACTGTAAACGAAGTATGGGACAATGCTACAAAGACCTATTCCCAAAGGTTGAATGTTGCTCAGGCCTACAAGCTGAAGAATGATGTGAATAATCTAAGGCAGAGGAGAAGCCCTTAGCCGTCTACTTCTTCATGTTGAGATCTCTTTGGCAAGAAATTGATTTGGAGACTATTGTATGGGGGTGCACAAAAGATGCTAAGGCGCATAGAAAGTTAGTGGAGAGAAATTGGGTTTTTGAGTTCCTCCCCAGACTCAATCCAGAGTATGATATTGTGAGACAAAATGTTTTAGGCTTTTAGCAAATGATGAGGTGACCTTGTCTCAAGCCTATGCTATGATGAGTAGTGAGGAGAGCAGGAGACAGGTCCAGCTTGTAGAGCCTCAAATTGATCACTATGCTAATGTTGGGATGAATCTGAAGGTCAATACTGGGAAGAGAGATGTCGTGTGTGAGTATTGAAAGAAGGCCCACTACAAGCAGAAATAAAGCTACTTAAATAAAAGAAAAACTAAGGCCCATTCAGCCCAACCTCTCTACATCTTCCTTCTCCACAAAGTCATTCTATGCAACTTCCATAGAGGAGGTCTCAGGCTCCAATGCACATGTCATTGTTATGAGCCCGGGAATAGGATCTCGTCACGCGGTCCACGGGGAAAACCTCTTGTTTTCCCTTGTTCCTCCTTTTTCTTGATGAACCTATCTTGGCGCCTTAATGGTGATATTTGTCCAAGAGATCACCTAACTCTCCTCTGCTCTCTTTCTTGACTGAAATTTTCGATGATTTTTATTCAATATTCTCTTGTAATCTCCTATTTTAGGAGATTACAAGAGATAAGAGTCCTACTTCTAGGAAGACTCCTTGCTAATTAGGAAGACTCCCTACTAATCTATCCTACTGAACTGATAAGATAAGATAAGCCTCCCTACTAATCCATATTACTGAAAACAATACTGAACAGATAAGATAAGAACTGTATCTAGCTAGAATTAGATAAGATGAGAATCAGCAAATCTTGCTCCCTTTACTGCTGCTGCCGGCGACGATATGTCTTCCCAATACAAGCGTCCACATCATTACTCCTGTTGAGTGGGCCGACTTGTGTTTAGTTTATTTCCTTTTAAATTAAGATGTTGTTGGGCCTTGGGCCCATTAGTTTTTATTTTTTAAAGAGCTGTAATTACTTAGGTTGAGTTGCCGCCCTACTAAGGGCATCTTTGTAATATC
>NW_010729133.1:1489391-1506507 GCF_000365185.1 Nelumbo nucifera | reverse complement strand
CTACTGAACTGATAAGATAAGATAAGACTCCCTACTAATCCATACTACTGAACTGATAAGATAAGATAAGACTCCCTACTAATCCATACTACTGAAAACAATACTGAACARATAAGATAAGARYTGTATCTAGCTAGAATTAGATAAGATGAGAATCAGCAAATCTTGCTCTCTTTACTGCTGCTGCCGGCGGCGATATGTCTTCCCAATACAAGCGTCCACACCAGTCATTCCTAAAAAGTCCTTTACAAGCTCACCAACTTCAACCATAGTTGTGTTCACCTCTGCACGTACTTGTAAAAGTTTTTCCAATGTGAGATCTGGAGCAACTCCTCATTTCCTTCTTTTCCCTAGAGATCCTTCATCCTTTGACAATCAAACATCCCCACAAACTAAAGGGCACTTCAAATTCTCACATCTATTGAGTCTTGTGATTGCCCAAATTCCCAACTTTTTCCTTCCTTTTACCAAATCTAATGGTTTTCTTTTTGTGTTGTTTCTTAAAAGCTAATCCTCTTTCCTTTATCATGATCTTCAAAAGAGGCCATTGACTTTCCTAGATTTTTTACTTATCCAGCTATTCTGAACTTCAAGATGTCCAAGACTCCAAGCCTTTTTACTAAGTCACCAACATCATCAACATGGCTTCTTGGATCATCCACTGGGCAAGCACTCTCAAGGTTTACCAACTTAAAGTTTGGGGAAGACTGCCACTGTACAGTGGAGTTTTTACAAGCCCTACTGATTTCAGAGGACTCAATTTGTGATGATGACAGATCACTTGAACCAACTATGGCCTTTTTGTTGAAACTCATGTGGCAATTTAAGTGTCCACGTGCCTCTGGTCTGACCTGGTCAATTGAAAGTTAGGACTAAGCACCCTTGAACCAGCTCGCCCCACTACAATGTCCCCAATCCCCACCATTTATTTCACCGGTTTAGCAATGCGAACCATTCTTAAGCACTCGTCCAATTGTCTCCGCCTGCTTAAAGGGCCTGCCCCAATTCCCAAAATCCCATCTCCCAATTTCAAACTCGAGCTGTTAATAGGAATTTGAAGCGCATTTACCTCCAAGTTTTCCAAACCAATTTTTCAAAAACTCCTGAAGCAATTTGAACCAACCAATGCATTCATGCCACGTAGGTCCTCTTCTTCAAACTGTTCATGTTCCAATCTGCATCCTTTCCACAAAACTGCTTCACATGAAGTTGCAAGCCAGACACGATGGATTAAACCATCAGAAAACACATCAATCTTCCTGGGAATTGATTCTGGTTTCACTCCTTTCAATCTCACCCCACTGAAAACAAATCACCGACGGAAAAAATCTCCAATGGTGCCTCCACAGGCAGAAGCAAATGAATTCAAAAGTTGATCGCTGCCACAAGCGAGAAGGCAAGCCCCGACTTCTTACTGTAACACATGAAAAAATTCAGAACCTTCAAGTTTGAGCTTGGGCACCATCTTGAAATTAAAATCTGACCTTCCTTCGTCTATAAGGAGTATGCTACAATGTCCACTTCCTCTTCCAGAATATCAAGCACCGCTCTGCTTTCATCAAAAGGGGTTAACATTAGCAAACCATTCAGTTTCCACACAGAACTAATAGTCTCACCCACTGAACGTCAGTTCTCTACTCTCTCCTTTGCTTCGACCACTAAAAGTCTCTCCCAAAGAAATTTTCAGGACTGGGAAATGCAGGGTGTACTAGTACTATAGCAACTGTTGAGAGTTCAAAATGCAAGGCCTGGGAAGAATAATGAATTAAGATGGAAAATGGGAGAGCACTTGGTTGTTTGCTGTTAGATCCTATTAGATTAGACAAGCCTAAGAACCCCAAGGGACCCCAAGGGACCCCAAGGGACACCATGTTCCCATGCAAGTTAATATGGAGGTCCTATTGTGGTCTGCTGTAAGTGGTAGGTGTCTAACCAGGGATAGTCTGGCCTGCAGATTCAAAATAGTTTGTGTGGCTGTGTGGACTATTATTGGAGAGTGCAGATTATTTGTTTGTCCACTGCCAGGTGGCTTAGGGCCTATGGCTGCATTTTCCGAAGGCAGCTAGTCTGAATTGAGTGATGCCTAGAGCTTTTGGTGAGGTGCTGCTTCCCTTGCCTGTTGCCTCTTCAAGGCTTGAGTGGGAAGAGCACACGGATCTGGAAGTTGGTTCCATCTGCTATTTTTTGGATCTTGTGGTCCAAGAAAAGTAGAAGGCTTTTCTGTAATAAAAGCAGAACTGAGGACGAGCCATTCAGTCTATCTGTGGGTAAAATTGTGTCTTGGGTTTTAGTCTCCAAGGAGTTTCATGTCCAATCCATGGGTTGGTTATTGAAAGACGTATATCTATGGAATATTTGATGGTTGTATAGTTGCTTGGGTGTTTCCTGTGCTGGTTATACCCAGCAGGCTTTTGTTGTGTAATTAATACTTGATGAATAAAATTACCTTGCCTTTTTTTTTCAAAGAAAAAAGGGTTGAGGATCAAAGAAGGGTATGCGGATCCATTATTGGGTAATAGTTGGTGATTCTAGTGCATCTATATGTCTGATGATCACCTAACAAGTAGATTGCCTTGTACCTTAAGCCTTGAAATCTGGTCACATCCTCTGAACATAGAGTGAAACCAAGGATTAAAGTATCGGTATTGGGTATCGTATTGGACTTGGATACGGAGACACTTTGGAAACGCATGGATATTGATGAAAAAATATGGATATGCTAGGGTAACACATAAAAATTTCATAATACATTAATAATATTAAATTTAAGGTCAAATAATCATAAATAATGTATAAATACATAGAAAATGTATATTTTAATGGTGTATATGAAAAAAAATATATTACAATTAATATAATATGATGCATAGATATCATAYAATTTTATTGATAATKTATYAATCAAGAGTCCAAAATGCAAAACATATTTTCCTATTATATTTTAATTATTATATCAATTATTTTCAGTTTTACTATTTTACTTTTTTACATTAACAAAGGGGTCAATCAAATATTAAATTCTTTATGTAAATTAAAATATCCTTTAATAATTTATAAAATGTATAATCTCAACTTAAAATATATCAAATCTATTAAAATTTCTAAGATACATATCATATGAAAATTCATAATTTTTGACTTTTAAATGATTATTCTATTATTATATTTTTATTCCTATAATTTTCTAATTAAAACTCTTTTTTTTGGTACAAATGTAAATTAGTAGATTTGATAGATTCAATTTAAGATTATATTCTTGAATATTTTGTAAACAATTTCTTTATTTTCTAAATAATAAATATGATTTTATGTAATGTAAATTATATATATGTGCAAATTTATAAATTTTAAGTATTCAAATAATTATTCCCTTATTAATGTTGTAATTTTATAAATTTTTTGAGATCCAAATAATATTTTGGTATAAATGTGGATTTGATATATTATTTATTTCTATTATTTTATAAAATACTGATTTAAATATTATTTTTTTATTTTTAGTTGGAGTTAACTGTAATATGTATTATTTATTTGAATTGCATTTAAGTAATAAAGAAATAAAAGTTATATTCATTTACTTATAAACACAAAAGATGGAGTGGCGTAGTGGCCTATAGGCGCGGATGTTAAGCTCTCCCTAGCAATTGATGCGAGTTCGAATCCTTCAAACTTTCTTTTTTTAGAAGAGTATGCACATTTGCGTATCGTGAGTAGTGTATCATTCTATATTGGTCCGTATTGATATGTATCGGCCGATACAGTGTGATACGAACTGATACACACCTGCATCGGCCCGATACGCACGACTGGCAAGATACATCTCCAATGGTAGCGTATCCTGTGCTGAACACTAACGATACCGATACAATATGCCCTGTATTGGCCGTATCGTATCGATATTTCAATCCTTGAGTGAAACATTTACGAAGGGCAAGCATTCATGTGTGTGTTTACCAATAAAACCTAACAAGTAGATTGCCTCAAATTCAATAATTTGCACATGACATAATCACATTAGGTTTTAGTCAAACTTGCAAAAAAAAATGTATGCCAACTGTTAGGTTACCCTTCGTAAAGTCGGAAAACTACTTCAGACTCTTCACCCAAAAAGCTACTTTTAGTATTATGATTTCTAACAATACCTCCTTTCTCCTCTCCTTATCCTCAAAAATTCTTGAATTTCTTTCTTCCCATACTGTCCAAATCACTGCTGCCCAAGTGCACCTCCATAAAATCATGCCTCTCTTAGATTTGCAACTCAACACAGAAGGGTTAAACAATCTTTCCAAGCTTGCTGAAGGATTCCACTTAAAACCAAAAAGAGAAAAGAACCACTCCCAAATACAGCAACAAAAGGACAAGAGATTAAGGAAAGCAGTCTCACCATGCAACTTACATAAAAAACACCAGTTGGAGGATAAGAACCAATTCGGTGTTTCTTTGTTAAGTATCCAAGTGTCCACTGCAGCATTTTATAAATATTAAAAACAAAGAACAAGTAGAACAGGGGAGAGATAAGCTCTCTTAACTATCCCCATGACAATATAAAAGGATTACGATAAATCCCAAACATTTGATCTTTTCCCATCCATTGCATTGCTAGTGCAGCAGCAAAAGAATTAGTATTCCTCTTAACCCATGGCAGTTTTTTTAATCAAGTAACCCATTGCAGTTTTATTTCCATATTTTGTGTCAACCACTTAAACTTCTTCCTTTCATTAAGGTAGCGCCAAATCCAGTTTCCTTCTTTTGCAACCAACCTACTACCAGCTTTGAGTCACCTCCAACAATCAACTTTCTATTGTTCAACTCCTTTGCTCTTTGCACTCCTTGCAAAACTGCCAAGTCCTCAGCTTTCAGTGAATCACCTATATCAATTGGACCTGAAAAGAAAGCTAGTATTTTGCCCTCTTCATTCTTGAATACTACTCCAATGCCTGTAGGACAATGATTCCCTTCATCTGGTTATGATGACTTCAATGATTTCAGTATAGCTTCTTTCCTTTTCTGCAAAAATCCTCGAATTTCTCTCTTCCCAAACTGTCCAATGAACAACTCTTGTGCTCTTCCATAGAATTATTCTCCTCTTTAACCGAGTAGAAAATGTAGAGGTGAACAGGCTTTGTGCATTCGGTGGAGAAGTCCACTTGCACCCAAACAGAGGGAGAAACCAATACCAAATAAAACTTACAAATGGACAAGAGATTAATAAGTGATAACAAGTCTCACCATTAGATTTACACAGAAAATACCAATTGAGGAAAATACACTGATTTGGTCCTTTTCTTTGGAGTTAATCAAAGGTGTTGACTCTCTTTATAAAAGCTTCCTAGCGAAAACATCCAACCCTGGGAGGAATGGGTTTGCTCCAAACCCCCTTAACTAGAAAAGGTTGCCCAACACTTTCAATGGGGTAAGTTAAGGGCCTAAAGAAAGAAGCACAGATATACAGGCCAAAAGAAGAAAAGGTCCAAATTTGTCTATCTAGATAAGAGGGATCCAAAAATACTCTTTCCAAGATGTGAAGCAAAGGATCTAAGTCTTTCCTTCTTCCTTCCTTCTCACTTTAGTTGAAAATCAAAAACCTGTTTTCTATGGTAGGAGAATTCTGCATTTCGAAGCTATTTATTTATCTTTATTTGGAAACAGCTGTCAAACATGGATCAGATTGGGTTGTTGAACCATTGAGCCTTATAGGTTGTTTTTTCCTTTTTCTAATAATGGGTTGAACAAATTCATCAAAAAAAAATAATGGGTTGAACAATTAATCACTGCTTAATCCAGTGAAACTTTCTGATTTTACATATGATATGGGTCTGAAAATACTCTTGAAATCATAAAATGCCAATATATCATTTTCTGCAATTTTAGATCTACATAGAGTTCGAACAACCTCCCAACTTCAGTCTTTTAAGGAATGCTGATACTGTTGTTCCCTTTTTTATTGGTAAAGACTGTTGTTCCCTCATGTCCGTCATGTAGATATAAATTTGACCAAAGTTTTGATTCAAGTTGTATTATGCGTAAGATTTTTCTCTAGATTGTAATGACAAAGCATTCTAATTCTGCATTATACGTATCCATGCAGCTCTTTGGACCCCAACTTACAGGAATCATTAAAGAACTATCTGATCTCAAGGGGAATTGGGGAAGATTTGACAACCTTCCTTCTCTCCCACCTGCATAAGAAGGAACAGGGTCAATATGTGAGTTGGTTGCGTAAATTGGAAGCCATTGTAGCAAAAGAAACATGAGTTTTTGCTTGAGAAAAATCAACTTTTGGTTTAGCTAGTGCATTTTCAGTTGGGGGAATGTTTTGTTCAACCCCCCATCACAACCCCCAAATTCAAATTGCTTTTCTGGTTTATTTTTTAGGTAATCATTGTGGGATTTTGTGTATACTGTACATTTTAATTTCTGGGATGACAACTAAGTTTAATATGACAATTAGCAATATGCCGGAAAAGCATGATACCTTATGAAACTTATTACCAATCAACTTGCATCATAAAAGTAGGAGCCAACTAGCTGGTATTACTATTTCATCAAAATTCAACAGGGGGTGGTGGCTCTGATTCGTCCAAGTTCTTCCGATATCATACTTTTCCGGCACCATTGAAATGCCTAAACAACTGTTTTAAGTGCTTTTTGCACCATTATTCAATGAAACATATTTTCGAGGGAAAAAGGGAAATGGTCAGTCTCAATGATGGGTTGTGGACACCCTCTGGATTTATTCATTTAAACTGTCAGGTCAGGTATTTCTGAGTTTACCCCACCTAGCGCTTAGATGTTCTTTGTAAAACTGCTTTGTAGGGACTGTTAGTCTTACAAATTGCAAAACGATGCGGTGAGCATTATGTTGCTGATCCAACAAGGAAAATTGCATGACAATGAAGTATTGGAAAAATATGTAATAATATGATTGTAACAGCAACGAAACCATAAATCTAACAAATCCGTATTGTAGAAAATTAAAGTAGTAATCTGATAAAGAACTGATGAAAAATATCAGTATAGTTGAATTGTAGCAAGTTTCCGTTTTCCATAAAACCGATTTCATCGCCTCTCAAAATATTTCCCTTGATGCAGTAGGATTCCGACGATTGGCCTCCAGGTTATAACAACTCTTAATCTTGCTGTTATATGAACTCATAGCCCAAAGCAGCGAACCAGATTATTATGTATGCCCAATATGTTTAACAAAGAGAGGGAAAAAACCAATAGTAGGAAAGAGCAAAAACCAACCTCAGACAACTTTCGGTGCACTTAAAAACAGCAACATCTCCCACTAACATTGGTAGGAGAGTGGAGCGGTTACACGAGATGTTAGGAAAATAGATACTTGGTTAAAATGTTAAAGCTTTAAAAGAAAAAAGAAAATAAATAAAAGTAAGACAAGGACCCTGAACGTACGCGCCAACCCAGCCCAACATGACTTGGCACATGCGTGCCTGTGATGGTCCAAATGCACTCCACTAAATTTGAGAAGATGTTAAATAACCCGAACACGATAACCTACAATTTACCTACACTATTGTCATGATATCTGAAAAACATAAAAAAGGAACTAATGCGTATTCAAATCATGAACCTGTTCTTTGACCCGGAAACAGAATCATTCTAACTACCAGTTTCCGGGTTTGGATGCAGAAGTCAGCAGAACCCCTGGCACAGGAGGGCCAGACTTTATCGAACTTGACAACCGTAGGTCGTCTATATAGCCAAATAGGAGTATTTTTGGTGATAAAATTAGTTGGAATTTAAGGCTGTTTTTGGTTTGCTAGAAAATGAATTTCAGATTTTTCTCTTTTTTTTTTTTNGGGGGGGGGGGGCTAGGAAGAAGAAGTTGCGGGAATGTTCCTGGGGAATTTTACAACTTTCCTTGAGAATTTCCCCCAACTTTCCATTTCTCTCTTAATCTCTATCAAAACCCAACATAAGCCTTGGGGTTATACTGTAGAAACTTTTTGTGGTTATACCGTTATATTGTCGAATTGACGAATTACACAGTTAGGCATAAATCGTTAAAACCTTGTTACTTAAATTTTATGCCTTCTATGTGTCGTATTGGTTCCAATGTTAACCACTGACAGTTTTCATGATATCTAAATCTCATGAACCTTCACATAACATTTAACTCGTATAATAATGTCAGTGTGGGTAAGCTCATTTACTCCCACCATCACTGGAACAGAGGCCATTCAGGAAAAGCCTCAAAGTTCTGCATTACAAACTCTCTTTGGTGCACACAAGAGGGTGGATAAATTCATTCACTCCCACCACACACTGGAACAGAGGTCATCTGTAATATCATTCCTTATAAAATCACAAATAAAGGAGCATAGAAAAGAGCAGGATATGGACAAGATCTAGATTAAAAGAAACTAGATTATACCCTTTTATGATCAACTAGTGGAATCAGGTGAACCATAGCCATAAGGATTCTTGCTCGCCCAGTTCCATTGATCCCTACACATCTCTTCAATCCCATATTTTGCTCTGCAAGGCAATTGGTTAATCAAAATTAGAATACAGAAACGGGAAGAAAAAATGTTCCACTGAAATAAACATCTGCATGTATATGGAATAGGAAATATATCATCCTGAAGTCCGCAAACCCCAACTACAAGAACAAGGAACATGTACATGTGCCCCAGCAAAACCAATCTGGACTGTTCAACCAATGGGTGTGACCTGATGTAACATTGCCCCGAAAAGCCAGAGTTACATAAACTAAACTGCCTAGTGCACGTATTTTCCTCATTTATTTTGCTTCTTTATTTTTGATAAACCATTCATTTTTCTTTAGCACACCAATTTTCACCCTTTCATAGGATATGATTCACTGTAGAGCTTGATTAGGGGGCTGTGTGCCTATGCCCCATCAAATAGACCCCACAATTAGCAATATCCAATCAAAGGTCCAACAATCTTCAGGATGATTGTGAATCACTTAAACTCAGAACAATTGAATATAAACTGTTCCTCAAATCTACAATGTCAGTATTTTGCAGTTTTTTCACAAGTCAAGACAATTTTGTTTATCTGAACATTTGTTTTTTTTTTATTGGAAATTGTTTATCTGAATGTTAGGTCACTTACTTCCAGTTAAGTTCACGCTCTGCTTTTTCAGTTGACGCATAAACAATCTCAGCATCACCAGGTCGCCGCCCAGCCATAACCAGAGGGATTTTCTGAGACAAGAAAAAAATCTTTCATTAGAAACCAAGGAGAAAGAAACTCAAGTCATCTCCATGACAGGAATTTATTCATCTACGGGTAAAGTTAGTCAAACAAGGAGGGAGAAATGTACAGCATCACACAAAACACAGCAGTATAGCATGACAAAAGGAGGGCCTCGGACATGTACCCACCCAATCCAGCAGGCCCATTAAATCCACAAGTTATTTTATTTTATTTTCGCCCCTAAACAGAGATTCCAAACTAATTAATTGGAACATAATGTAATTTTCTATTTCAAAATGTTTATCCAACATCACTAATATATATTTTAAGCTAACAGATGTGATCTCAGAAAATGCAGATCCCACCAAGAACTGGCAGAGTTATTAAAAACTTGGAGTTTCTTTCTTTTTGAAGTTACCTTTCCAGAAGCCTTCTCAAATGCAGCAACCATTTCCAGGACTGAGGTTCCTTTTCCAGTTCCTAAGTTGTACACTTCACAGCCTGCAGATGCAAAATCAAAAATTGATCAGAATCATTTTTGATACAAGCCACCAACTAATAGGGAGCTCATACAAGATATTGATTCAACTTGAATCACAATTTAATGAAAGTATAGCATCAAATATAAGATTAATTAACTTCAGGAATAATGATCTTAATTAACAAGACGGAATATAAAATTAAATGGCAACTTTTGTATGTGATAGGATTTCTAAGTAATTGATAAAGCCACAAGTATTGCATGTTTTAGGAATTATTTTGTGGCAAAAGAAGCAGCATTATATCTTGCTTCCCATTTTCTAGTATTTTTAGAAGATACATGAGATAATAGGGAATTACTTTGGGCACAATTGTAAAATTAGTGGTGTTATTTGGGGAGAAATAGGAGAGTTTATCTCTCTTTGGTTGTAATTATTAATTTTACTAATTCCTTATTGCTTCATTTTAATGAAATTTCACAGTTATTGATCCGGAAAAAAAAAAGAAGATACATGAGAGGTTTAGCACTTGACATGTAAGAGCTGCTGTGAAGTAGTTAGATTTCTAACTAGGTACTCTAGTCTCTTTTAATTGATACATTTACAGAGATTTACAATCCACCACAAAATCTTCTTTAATAAATCCAATCTTTTCTGTTTTGGAAGTTGTCGTTTTTTGTTCCAAACCACCCGTAAGCTTCAGGTGGCAAAAAGAATAGTTGGATATGTATGGAAGACCCAAGGCAAAATGCAATAGTTGTTTGTATCTATATATATTCTAATAATCCTAAATCATAATAACTTAGTAGGGCTATTTGCTTTAAAAACTTAACATGAAGTGCAAAATGATCAAGATTTTATATATACTATACCTATGCACAAAGTATAAGGGGATGATTGATCCAAAAAAAAAAACCACAAAGGGATGATAAAGCTATGCCTCAACTAACCATTTATGGTGATAATAGACAAGATAACCAGCAGATAAAACTGAAAAAAGGAAGAAAATGATTTCAGTAATGTAGGGATCTAGTGAGATGATTTCCAGTGGTCAACCAAGTATGAACAAGGGATACTGAGTGGGTTGTAGTTTGGTTTAAAGGGTTTAAATTGGAAGAAACATATTTGCAGGGCTATGTAGACTCCTAGCCTTTGGGAATTGGGACACTCCAGCATCCTGCCATCATCTCTGTTGGAACCTCAATTTTAAAAGGTTTCAGTTATCACGAATAAAATGACAAGATGATTTGTAATTTTTTAGGTCATAGTTGGGCTAAGTTTAATATGAATTCTTTCTACAAAGACAGTTAAGTGTAATTGTATCTTTCTATACTTCTCTCATCACAAGGCTAGGTTAATCTCAGATTTGAGAAAAGGCTTGCTTCCTGGAGGAAAATTTCTCTCTCATTAGGGGGGAGAATCACTTTGATTAGGTCTACCCTAGCTAACCTTCCTGTTTACTTTTTGTTGGTGTTTAAGATTCCCACAAAGGTCTCAAATAGGGTGGAAAAGTTAATGAGGGATTTCTTGTGGGAACCAGGAGAGGAGAAGAAAGATAACAGGGTGAATTGGGAGGTGATAACTAGAAGAAGCTAGGATGGCTTGGGATTGGTAATATTAGGAAAAGAAATATGGCATTGTTGGGGAAATAGTTGTGGAGGTTTCCAATGTAAAGGGACAAATTATGGACGAAGATTGTGGCTAGCATACATGGGCTGGAAGACAATGGCCGGGATCCAAGAATCTTGGCAAGGGCTATAGCTGCTTCCCCTTGGAAAGCCACTCATGATGTGCTTTTGGTTTTCTCCCCTTGGATAAGGTATGATTTGAACTCAGGTAATCTTATAAAATTTTGGGAGCAGCCTGGGGTTGGGGATTCATCCCTGATGGACCAATTTCCCTCGTATGCTTTGTCAAATTTGAAAAATGAACCCATTTCTTCTTTCTTAGTTCCTTCTGAATCTAATTCCGGCTTTGGGTGGAATCTAGGGTTGAGAAGAACAATCAGGGATACAAACATGGGTTATATTTTGTCTTTGCTAGACATCATTGAAAATGTTTTACTGGACCCGAGTAAGGATGACTCTAGAATTTGGACCCCCTCCTCCTTTGGTTCCTTTACTTGTGCGTTGCTTTTTGAGACTTTGGTCCAACCTCCTACTCCCTTTGGGTTGTCCTTCCCTGTTAAAGAGATTTGGAGCAAACCCATTCCTCCTCGGGTTGGTAGTTTTTGTTGGTAAACTTTCATGTTAAGAATAAACACAAATGACTTGTGGGATTGGGGGAGTGTTCAGGAATGAGGTTGAGATTATTAATGCTATTTTCTCAGGCCCAATTGGAGAGGGTGACTCTCTTAGGGCTGAGATTCTAACAGTTCTGGAAGGAATCCAAAGAGCAAGAGAATTAAACATTCGATGCTTGGTCATTGAAGGGGACTCGAAAGTGGTGATTAGGTGGCTGAAGGAAGACAACAATGGTTTGTGGAGCTACAAAAATGAAAAGAAAAAAATTTAAATGGCTGAGTAGGGATATTGAGGTGAAGGACACTTGGGTGAAGAGAAGCACTAACTCAATGGCTGATGGGTTAGCCAAGCAAGGGGCGCTTAAGGAATCTATGTTTTGGGCTAATTTTTAGCTTTCTTCTTTGTTCCTTGATGTGGAGGAGTTAATATAGTTTACCTCCCCTTTCTTGTACTTTAAGTTCCACAAATTTTATTATTTAATAAAGCTTCTTGTTACTGATAAAATAAAAAAGTATTGCATTCCAGAATTCCTTGAAGGGCTCACATCCATGGCAATTATTCATGAAACTACCTCTTAAGCCTAATTTACAATACATAATTACATTTATACCATATTTTGTTTCTCTTTTTCTTGTTTCAATTCTTACTACAGTAAAATGGAGGCCATGAAACGAGTTTAACTAATGTAACAATAAGGAATTATTCATCCATATAAAAGAAATATCAAGAAAGCACAAAGGTCATTATTAGCACACCTAATTTACAGTCAAATAACTTGCGCAATGCAGCAATGTGCCCATCAGCCAAGTCAACAACATGAATATAATCACGAACCTGGAAGGAAACAAGAATATCAACATGACATACTTTCTACTGAAAGTAAAAAACTAATAAAAAGAAACAAATTTAAAAGTAATTATTGATTGCTATCTTGGTTTCTAAACATGGCTGCCAGGGAACAGAAAAAAATTTCAAAGTAGCAAGAGATGATCATAGGAAACAGTTCTTACACATTTGAAGACTAATTTTTGGTAAAATTCAATTAAACAAGAATATATAAACCAAAAAACAAAATGTTGAATACAAAAAGCATACCCCAGTGCCATCCTTGGTTTTGTAGTCATTTCCAAATACTGTTAGTGCTGGTCGCCTGCCTACAGCAACTTGCTGTACAAAAGGCATAAGATTGTTTGGAATTCCACGTGGATCCTCACCAATATAGCCACTAGAATGAGCTCCAACTGGATTGAAATATCTGAGCAATATAATGCTCCACTCAGAGTCAGACCGGTAGATGTCACGGCAAATCTCCTCAATGAACAGCTGCAAGAATCAAAATCATCAGATTTGTTATAATAAGTGGAAGATATCAAGTTCAAAGTTCAAAAACAAGGTACAGAAAATGTTTGTAAGGAAAAGATAGAAAAGAATAGCTGCATAGGGAAGGCACTATCCAAGTATACGAAACAACAATGAGTGATATCAGTTAAGACAATAAATTTGCCCAAATAGTGAAACAATAAATCCCGCCAACAAACTGCAAACCCTTTCTCTTATGCATAAAGACACAATAAAATTATATTTTTCCTTGTTCATCTATTTCAATAATGCCAAATTTGTGTGTTCCTTGAGAATATAAGTTGAACAAACATCAATCCTGGTTGAGTTTGAGAAAAATGAAAATTTATCAAATTTTAACTTTTCTGAATTCCTGTTCATTTAAAGCCATTTGATATGATCATTTCACACATCATCAGCATCTGATTCTTCAAGCTTGTGCCTTCCAGACTCAAGGTTTAGGATTTGAATGTGATGCTGGCACAGAACCTCAGGCAAGGTCCCAACACGGACATGAATTTCAAGGCATTCACTCCTCATGTTGCTAAACTTTCAATCTAAATAAGCTTTAATGGTGGTTTCACCAAGACGGAAAAACAAATAGCAGAGAACAATAAAGGATAAAACTAGAGAAATAAGGAAAAATAATGGATACAATGGCACTACCCAAAAACACCTCGGAAATGATATTGAACCAAACCCAGGATTGAATATTGGAGTCCTTTGTGGAGCAGAATTTGGCAAGCACTTATTAATTCCAAAAATGAGTATGAGTAGATAATGTTTTGGGGCAAAACCCTAGCTTGAAGGCAAAACATCTATAAAATGATTCCTTATAATATTCGTTTTCCAGATTATTTTTAAGAGGCTAAGGTCAGCTATTATGAAATCAGTGGCCTGATTCACAAACCAAGTTAGCAAGGACCTTTGCATTTGGGCCTGTATATGAAGGCTTTATAGCTTGCGGGCTTGACTACATCAAAATGCCTCTGAAAGCACTGGACACAATTGAATGGATAAAAAGACAATTGGGAAATGAGTTGTTGCAAAAAATACCTTGGTTCGTCCATATGGGTTCACTGCACATAGGGGAAACTCTTCTGTACATGGCACCTCTTTTGGCCATCCATAAACAGTAGCTGATGAAGAAAAAACAAGCTGTATTTCATGAAATTGAATATCAGTACAAAGACAAATGTACATTACATGTGTAGCAAGATTTAAACTCAATATCATGACAATTATTTCCTTAAAATCCAATTTCACAGAAATCATTCTTCTCGAACATCAGACTGCCATAACCTATGGCTAGGAGATGCCAGGTGCAGAAATGGTGTCTTTGGATTCTGCTCAGAAAATTCACAGCTGAGATAGTCCCACTTTACCTTTTTTTATTCTATTTTCTTTCTTCTAAAAACCAGGCATTATTTATTAAGGATTGAATATTGATTTGATAGTTAGGATAAGTCCTAGCTGAACTTCTCAAATCTCTCATACTTAAGAGAGAGAGAGAGAGAGAGAGAGAGTACCTTTCTACACCCATGGGCAGCCATGACTTCTAAGAGATTTATTGTGCCAATAAGGTTGTTATTATAATAAAGAAGAGGTTTCTGCACACTTTCACCAACGGCTTTCAATCCAGCAAAATGAATAACGGCATCAAAACTGCAAACAGATAGGAATGGAAAAACTAAAATTTAGAGTAGTTAACATAGTACAAAGTTTATCAAGAGAACATATAACACAAAAAGGAAGCAAATCTAATTTCAGATAGAGCATGAAGTTGATTGCTTAATCCTTATAAGAAAGTATTCATCATCATCATCCAAGCCTTGTCCCAACTATATGATAAGAAAGTTCTCAAACTTTCAGAAATATAAATTCCTTGTCATGTACACCATTTCCTTATAATAAAAAGAAAATGAATTAAGAAGAAATGGAAAAGGTAACATGAACAAATAACCACACAATAAGAACCTACAAAAATTATAAAAAGGTAAAGAAGAAATCCCTAATTCTCCCCTGCCAATATACTAATACCAACAAAAGATAACCACCCACAGACCTACTCCTCAACCAAAAGCACAAATTAGCCCTCAAACTCCATCACAACCATAACTTTTCTCCGAGACAAATCAAAACACCACCCAACATTCGTTTTCTACAATTTAATGTCATTAAAACTTCAAACCATCCCTGTACACTTCATCAAACTCCACCCTTTCTCCTTTCCATCTCCTTAAAAAGACTCTCTCTAACCTACTTGGTTTACCCTGTTATAGCAGTTTTAACAATTTCTATTCTCTCTTCTAATTCCATTGACACTTCTCTAGTGTGTTCCTCACCTCCTAAGGAGAATAGCCCTAATTTCTTTCCCACCTCAACTTCTATATCAATCATACTATTAAGATGCACTTTCCTGTCTACCTTATGCACTTGATAAATTAATACCAAATCAATTCCAGAATCCACCTCAATTCCCATGGCCTCCCTCACCTTACCATACACATCATTTTATATTTCAAACTGGTATATCACCAAAGTCAACACTCAACAGGCCAAGTTCTTCATTTCAACTTACGAGAGAAGCTTTCTAGTGAACTCCTGAGAGACCACCTTTAAATCTTTAGCAGGAGAAAACGAAGTATGCATTGCTATTCTTGTCCATTTCTACAACCATCTCCAGCCTTTAACATACTTCCCTAAACAAAGTATCTCTATTAGCAGTACCATTTGAAGGTATAACAGAGGAAGAAATGATCTAATCTTTCTAACCTTTGGTAATTTTCTCAGCTATTTTAATTAGTCAAGGAGTATTATTCAATGGCTTTCTCCTATAAACACTTTTTTTTTTATAGATAAAAGTTCAATTGATTTCATTAGAAACAAATGATAAAGAGTCTCTTACAAGCATCCCAATATGAGGCGTGAGGTGCAGCCTCACTCATTAATACAGAAACATCAGGTTACAAGTGGCCCCAGTACAACTGATCCCTAGTTACTCCCTGTTTAGCTAGAGAATCAGCAAAAGCATTTGCCTCCCTCCCCACCCATTGTATAGTTACATCCATCTGCTGAGTTATCCATTTGAATTTCTTCATTTCATTTCTGTAAGCTCAAAACACTGAACCTGGGTTTTTTAGCCAACCCACCACCACCTTGGAGTCCCCTTCTATCACCAAATTTTCCAATCCTAACTCGCAATCTTTACGCCTTGTAGGGCTGCGTACATTCTTCCTTTAAGGAGTCTCCATTCCCCACCGGTTTTGAGAAGAGTGCTCTTAAATTTCCTTGTCTCTGATGACCCCTCCTATTCCAGCTGGGCCTAGGTTGCCTTGACTACTCCCATCTAAGTTTAGTTTCAGAAATCCTTCAATGGGAGGTGTCCAAGCCTTGCCTTAACCTTCTGCACTGAGCTAGAAGCCACTAAAGGCCAATTCCTCCAAATATCATCAAATGTGAAAATTTTGAATAGTTCCAACGTTTGTAGCCAGTGTATAACCCTAGTCATTACACACTCCATAATTTGTCGTTTGCTCCTTTCTTTCTCTCAGAAGATTCTGGCATTTTTCTCATACAGATCCTTAGAGTTAGAATGAGGAGTCCATTTTGAAAAAGTCACAGAGGCTGACTCTGTTGGAACCCAAACACTCCCTCCGAACCCAACTATGGGAGTGGAGTAGACCACCACCAATCAGCATTTCACTAGAAGACAGAAAGGGTAGTGTGACACGCGACAGAGCCTCCAGAGTTAGTTACACTCAGAACCTTCCAGAGTTAGTTACACTGCCACCAGAAGATATTCTCTCCATGATTGCACACATGTAGGCCAGCTATATAAGGCCCTGATCATGTAATAAACAGTGT